>CAKNXH010062076.1:5752-18334 GCA_932178445.1 Andricus quercusramuli
AATTGGTAGTGGGAGAAGTAAGTGAATGCAGAGAAGCGAAGTGGGTGAAATCAGCGATTTGGAAGTGAAAGGGAAATCAGGGGTGGGGAAGTATAGGATATGATGGGAAATGAGGGAAGGGGAGAGAAATTATGGAAAGTAAGGGAAAATTAGGGAAGGTGAAGTGAGGGGAAATGAGGGCCAGGAAAATATGGGGAGTAAGCTGAAATAATGGGGGGAGGTAGAGGATATGATGGGGGGGGGGGCTTGAGAAGCGATAAGGGGTGGAAAAGTGGAGGAAATGTAGAAACTGGTAGTAGGGGGGATGAGGGGAGGGGATGTAGGGGCAATGAGGGAAAGTGATGGGAAATAAAGGGCGGGGAAATATGGTATGTGAAGGAGGTGAAATGGGAAATGAGGGGATGGAAATTAGGGGAAATTAGGAAGCAATTCTAATGTTTCAAGTGAAAATATTGCTTTTTGAACAAAATACATGAATTTATAACCCAGCAGTTGAATTTTTAACTAAAAAAAATTGTTCAAGTTTAAACCCAAAGAGACGAATTTTCTATAAAACAGTTAAATTTTCATCAAAAAAATTATTTAATAACCAAATAGTTCAATTTTAACAGAAGAATAGTTGAATTAAAAAAATATACTTTTTCAAAAAATGAACGTTTAACAAAGTACTTTAATTTTTAATCAAATAATTGAATTTTTATACCAAAAAGATTAATTTTCGACGAAGAATGTAATGCCTAGCTGATATTTAAAAAAAATTGATTTTAAATCAAAAACAGTTGAATTCCTCCAAAATAAATAAATAAAATAATTAATAATTAATGTTAATAAAATAATTGGATTTTCTAATGAAAAGATAAATTATGAACGAAAAATGTGAGTTGATATTTCAGCCGAAAAATATATTAGTTTTGAATCAAAAGCAGTTGAATTCATAAAAAAAGACGAATTTTGCTCAAAATTATTCATTCATTATTTTTTACCAAAAAATATTTTCAGCTAAGAAAGGACAATTTTTTCAATTAAAATGTGAAAATTCAAGAGAAAATACCAATTTACTAAAATAGTTGAATTTTCAACCCAAAAATATAAATTTTCAACAAAATGTGAGCTTTCAACCAAATAGCTGAATTTTTACCTTAAGAAGATGATAGAGGGCACTTTAGGTAAATATTTACCTATATGATGTAAAAAGTGGATTTTAATCAAAGAAATCCTTTTTTTTTCGAGAAAAAATTCTAAGTTTCTTGTTATCTTTTTTTGCTTTGTCCCACATTGTCATACCTTGTAATCACTATCATTATCTTATGCAATCAGTTTTATTATTGAAGTCTATCAATTATTGAAATGATTTTCCTGAATGAAAAAAGACAAATTTGCATATCATAAGCGGCATTTCTTATAATCATATATCATAGTACTTACACATGCAAATTACGAAAATCTTATCTATGAACCGTATAAATAAGTGTATTTAGAAGATTCTTAGATGATTCAAGTTTTCAGACCAGCGATATTCTAAATTAAGTTTGAAATATTCACTATTGAACAGTACCAAATTTAAAATTATTCAATTTTGATTTTTCCTTCTTCATTTTTTTCATTTATTCTTTCGTTTTTTTCATTTTTCATCACATTCCTTTATTATTTCTCACTCCCTCCTCTAGCCCTCTCCAACTCCTTCAACCACTATTCACTCTATCCATCCTTCCCTAAAATCTTTACCACATTCTCTAATTCTCTTGCCAGCTTCCTTTATGTTCCATTTCTCTTCAACATCCTTCCCATACATGTTCACATGTTTCCTCTTTCCATTATATTCTGCACTTCCTGTTATCTTACTTCTACCAATACATCACTTCCCTTACCCCATTTCCCAATCTAATTCTCCCAATTCTCTCAATCCAATCCTTTCCCACAATACCAATTCTCTTCTACATCCTTTCCATATATGTTCCCATGTTTCCTCTTCCCATTATATTCTGCACTTCCTGTTCTTTCTCTTTTACCAATACATTACTTCCCTTACCTCCTTTCCCAATCTAATTCTCCCAGTTCTCCCAATCCAATCCTTCCCCACGAAACCAATTCTCTTCTACATCCTTCTCATACATGTTCCCATGTTTCCTCTTCCCGTTTAGATTCTGCACTTCCTGTTTCTTTTCTTTTGAACAATACATCCCTTCTCTTACCTCCTTTCCCAATCCAATTCTCCCAATTCTCGCATTTCTCCCAATCCAATCCTTTCCCACAATACCATTTCTCTTCTACATCCTTCCCATACTTGTTCCCATGTTTCCTCTTCTCATTTAGATTCTGCACTTCCTGTTCTTTTTCTTTTACCAATAAATCCCTTCCCTTACCTCCTTTCCCAATCTAATTCTCCCAATTCTCCCAATCCAATCCTTCGCCACAACACCTTCCACATCTTTTTCACACATTCTACACCCTTCCCATACATGTTCCCAGGTTTCCTCTTCCCATTATATTCTGCACTTCCTGTTCTTTTTCCTTTACCAATACATCTCTTCCCTTTCCTCCTATCCTAATCTCAATCTTGCTAACGTGGTACATTCTTCATTCTCCCCAAAACCCTTTCTTAATACTTTGGTACTCCTTCCTTTTTATCATCTCATACTTTGATATTTATTATTATTATATTTTTAGATTCCTCAATCATTTACCATCTTTCTATTGATTGTTTTTCCTTGCCCCATTTCTCTCATTCTTCATAGCTTACTTCAGTCCCCTCTTCTATACATCTAGCACTGGAGAGCTTCCTTTCTTCTTTGTATCTCGTTCATTCTATCGCCCTCTCTCTTTATTCTTCTACCTCCTTGAAAAACTTTTTCACTAACTCCCCTCCCTTCTCCTCCCTTAGCTTCGTCTTGAATTTTCGTGCCCTCTTTCCCGCTAATGTCGATCTTGTATACCATCCTTGTAAACTCTCTCTATCCTTTCCTTCTAACCCCATATCTCTGCTCCGTTTATACCTCCGTATATACTATGCTCCTAATACCGGCTATACCAGCTATACCAGCGTATCAAATAAGCATATTCTCCTTCTCCAATATCTTAACCTTCTTTTTCTTATTTCCCGTATCTGTTTCATGGCCCTTACCGTTTTTCTTTATCCTTTCTCTTATATAAGCTTCTTTACTTCTTCTCATTTCTTCTACCTATATTCCCTTCCATCTCCCAGTTTATTCTTGCTTTCATCCCCTTTGTTTCTAAAACTCGTTATTTCGTCTTTTCTACATTTAAATTCAACTTTTCCCTATCAAAGTATTTCTGCAATCCTGTAATTAGGCTCACCATCCCTTCTCCATTATCTGCCATCAACACCATGTCGACCACGTATGCCAGTATTTATATCTTTCCTTTTCACATCCTTACTCCTCAGCAACCTTTTCTCTTCATTTTTTCTTTTAACTCTGAGATTAATATATTTTAAAAGAGTGGTCTCAGAGGATATCCTTCCTTTACTCCTCTCACCAACCAGAAACTATCTCCTACTTGCTCTCCTACCTTTACCCTGCTTTTTGACTATCTAAAAATTTCCAGTACTCTAATAAACCCTCTCGTATCCCTTTTTTCGTCAGGTCATTGTTCCCCCCCCCCACCCCCCCACCCACGAATCCTCTGCGGCGCCGGGGGGGGGGGGGTGACCTTAGAGAAAAAGGGCTAGAAAGGGAACCTAGTAAATAAAATGACTGAATATCGAAGTCATCTCAAAGGGAAAATAATTTTATTTTATTATTAAGAATCCCGGCAATAAGATTAAACAATTCTATTAACAATGTCCCGTTTACATATCTCAGGTACGCCAGCCTTCTAATTCTAAAATATAATCCTAGGCGAGAACAAGCAAGCGAGGGGTGACGCGCTGGACGCAGTGGTGGGGGTATACTACTCAGGTAAGCGGGTGCGAGTCGAGAATCGCCCGGAATTTGTGTGCACCGACGGACTTTTACCTTTCAGGTAGTTGTTAATATGGGACTAATGACAATTTTTTGTATTTAAGATAATGCTTTGCAGGGGGAAAATTCATTTTCCAAATTCTCTGATTTTTCCTTGATCAATTTTTTTTTCCTAAGCATTAACATTCAAATGCCAGCATTTTATACTAGTAAATTTTTCAACACAAGGTCTTTTATAAACGGAATAAAACAATATTTCAGATAGAAATTCAAAATTATCGAATTAAATTATTTATTCTAAACAAAAAATTGACTTTTCTCCCATAGAACACGATTTTTTAGCAAAATACTTGCATTTTGAACAGAAAATTGAAATTTTCAAAAAAATAATAAAAATCTGCAATAAAATAATATTGAGTTATCCACAAAATCATTGAGTTTTCAACCTAAAAACATGAATTTTCAACAAAAAAGTGCAATAGTTGATATTTCAACCAAAAAATATGAAATTTCGTTTAAAGAATCAATTTGACAACCACAAAGAATAATGCTAGAAACTTGTGTTTTTTCTTAAATGTTTGACTTTTCCCCACTTTTTACGTAATGAAGTAATAAATAATGCAAGTCAGCAAAAATAATTGTTCGAACAATCTATTATTGTTTATCATCATCTTATCTTAGTTAAGTGCTAAAAAGTTGTGGTTTTTTCTGAACTTTTAAATTTTTGTCTACTTTTGAGTTAGTAATTGATGCAAGTTAAAAAACATCTATATCACAAATTACGCAATTTGTAATTCAAGGTGAGAAATAGAATAATAATGCGTATATTTATTAATTAATAGTTTATTTTAAGAAGAACAAAATACACAAGGTTTTCATCAAATAATGGAATTTTCAACCAAGAAGATTAATTTTCTACCAGAAAAGACGAATGTTCCAAAAAATTCCATACATTTTCAACTAAATAGTTTGAACAAACAATGTGATGTTAGTCCAAATTTTATTTGAATAATTTGTAGTTTATATTCTTTCCGTTCCAAAATTTTGTAACTAAATAATTGAATTTTTATACTAAAAAGATCAATTTCAACCAAAAATGTAATGGTTAAATTTTCATTTAAGAGAATTGTTTTTGAATGAAAGAAAACGAATTTTCTACAACAAAATTGAATTTTCAGTTAGAAAATTAATTTTTAATTTAAAAATGCGAATTTCCAACTGAAATTATGAATCTTAAAGGGAAAAAAAACTTTTAAGAAAGTAGTTCAATTTTCAAACAAGGAGTTGAATTTTCTACCTAAAAAGATGAATTTTCAACGAAACATGTAATAGTTGATACTTCATAAAACAAGTTTTAATATAAAATAAACAGCAGTTGGATTTTACAAACCAACAACGAATTTAAAAGAAAAATTTTATTTTCAAGCCAACATGGAGAATTTCCTACCAAGCAGTTGAATTATCAACAAAAAATTAAATTTTTAACCAAATAGGTGAGTTTTCAACAAAATAATTGAATTTTCAGTTGAAAAAATTAATTTTTACCCCAAAAAATTGATTTTCTATCAGAAAAGATAAATTTTCCAACAAAATATATAAATTTTTAACAAAAAAGTTAATTTTCAATCGAAACCCATTAATTGTTTTTAATGAATTAAATTAATTTTAATTAATTTTTAATTTTTCACCAAAAAAGATTAAATTTTTACAGAAAGAGATGAATTTTCAAACCAAAAACATGAATGTTCGACAAAATAATTGAATTTTCAACCAAAACATATTTACAAGTCAAGGGAGAAAAAAAATTGCAGTTCAATTGTTAAATTTTTAAGCCAATGAGAAGAGTTCTCAACAAAACAGTTACATTTTTAGCTGAAAAGAATGACTTTCTAACTTTTCTAACTTTTCTAACGAAATTATTGAATCTTTGACCAAATGAAATGAAATGAAGTTTTAGTCGAAATGAAATCTCGACTGAAACAGATGAATTTTTAAATAAAAAATAAAATTTAAACAAATTTGAATTTCCATAAAAAACAAATTTTAGTTCGACTATTCAACATTAAAATATGAGGTTGAAATAAGAAATCAATTATCTACAAAAATATTTGATTTTTCAACCCAAAGAGACGACTTTTCAACCCAAAAAGACGAATTTTCAACAAAAAAGTTGAATTTTTGAATCGAAATTATTGAATCTTTAACCAAATGAAATCAAATGAAGTTTTAGTCAAAATGAAATTTCGACTAAAACAGATGAATTTTTAATTAAAAAAATCAAATTAAAAAATTTGAATTTCCATCAAAAACAAATTTTAGTTCGACCATTCAATTTATTGAATTCAAATTCTTTAATCTTCAACCAAATGAAATAAAATTAAGTTTCAGTCGAAATGAAATTTCGACTAAAACAGATGAATTTTCAATTAAAAAAATCAAATAAAAAAAAATTGAATTTCCATCAAAAACAAATTTTAGTCCGACTATTCAACATTAAAATATGAGTTTGAAATAAGAAATCAATTATCTACAAAAATATTTGATTTTTTAACCCAAAGAGACGACTTTTCAACCCAAAAAGACGAATTTTCAACAAAAAGTTGAATTTTTGACTAAAAAGAATGACTTTTTGATAAAA
This sequence comes from Andricus quercusramuli, assembly GCA_932178445.1. Lineage (NCBI taxonomy): Eukaryota > Metazoa > Arthropoda > Insecta > Hymenoptera > Cynipidae > Andricus > Andricus quercusramuli. Next base: position 12,311 of record CAKNXH010062076.1, read on the forward strand.
TTATAGAATTTTTAACCAAATAGTTGCATTTTTATCCAAGGAGATTCAAATTTCAACTAAAACAGATGCATTTTCAAACAAAAGGTCAAATTAAAAAAAAATTGAATTCCCATCCAAAAAAAGATTTTAGTTTCACTATTCAACATTGAAATATAAGTTTCAAACAAGAAATCGATTTTCTACGAAGATAGTGAATTTTAAACCAAGAAAGACGAATTTTCAACAAAAGAGTTGAATTTTTAACTAAATAGAATGACTTTGAAACAAGATTATATTGAATCTTCAACTAAATAGTTGCATTTTTCTCCACGAAAGATGAAATTTCTACTAAAACAGGTGAATTTTCAAATTAAGTAAACCAATTTTCAAATAAATTGTTGAATTTTCATACAAAAAAGATTTCAGTTGAGCTGTGGGCGATTCCCGACTTGCACCCGCTTACCTGAGTAGTATACCCCCACCACTGCGTTCAGCGCGCTACCCCTCGCTTGCTTCTTCCCGCCTGGGATTGTATCTTAGAAGGCTGGCGTACCTGAGATATTTAAACTGGACACTGTAAATAGAATTGTAAACTTTTTTACGGGGATTCCCGACATTAAAATTAAGCTGTTGTCCCTTTGGGTTTCAGTTCAGAAATAATTGTGGATGGATTTTATTATCCTGAAATTTGAAGGTTTTTAGCTTAGAAGACGCGTAAAATAAAAATGAATAAATAAATCATTACAATAAATCTTGAATAAAAAATGAAACTCTCTGGTTGGAAATTCAACTATTCTATCGCAAATCCAACTATTTTTTGGAAAACTTATCTTTTTAATTTGAAAATTAATCTATTTTAGTGAAATGGCATCTTTCTTGAATAAAAATGCAACTGTTTTATGGAAAATTCAACACGAGAACAATTTTGTTGAAAATTAATACTATTTGGTTAAAAAATTCAAATATGTGTTTTTGAAATTTCAACTGTTTTGTTGGAAAATCGTCTTCTTAGGTTGGAAATTTAAGTTTCTTGATAGAAAATGTCCAATGTACTTTTTAATGTAAAACTCATATTTAGTTGTTAAATAGTGAAACTGATTTTTTTGAATAGAAATTCAACAATTTTTTTGAAAATATGTTTAATCCTAAAATTTATTTATTTTAATAGGAATTGCATCTTTCTTGGATAAACTGGCAACTGTTCGATTGAAAATTCAACTGTTTTGTTGCAAATCCTACTATTTTTTTTTTGAAAACTTATCGTTTTCATTTAAAAATTCATCTATTTTAGTGAAAATTGCATCCTTCTTGAATAAAAATGCAACTGTTCGATGGAAAATTCAATAGAAGAATAATTTTGTTAAAAATTGATACTGTTTGGTTAAAAAATTCAACTATATTTTGTTGAAAATTTAACTGTTTTCTTGAAAATTCAACTGTTTTGTGGAAAAATCGTCTTCTTTGGTTGAAAATTCCAGTATCTTGATAGAAAATGTACTTTTTATTTAAAACTCATATTTTGTTGTTGAAAAGTGAAGCTGATTTTTTTTTCGTAAAATTTCAACTAATTTTTGAAAAACTTATCTCTCACCCTTTTTTTCTTGAGGATTCGACTATATTGTTTGAAAATTTTGATACAAAAAATTTGTTGAGAAACAATTTTTTTTTGGAGATTTATATTTTTATTTGAAAATTGAAAAATGACCTATTTCATCAAAAATTCATTTGCTCGGGTGAAACTTCAACGATTTAGTTAATTTTTTTGTTCAATTAAGGCTTACTGTTTGGTTGAAAATGTAACTATTTTTTTAAAAATAAATTTTTTTTGGTTTAAAATTTAATTACTTGATTAAAAATTAACTATGTGTTTAAAAATTCAGCCATTTGGCTAAAAAATTCAACAATTTAGTTAACAATTGATGTACATATTTGGTTAAAAATTTATATTTTTTTTTAATACGTTTTTTTACATTTCTCTTTATTGGATAAATACAACTAGTTGAAAATTAATTTTTAAATGTTGAAAATTATTTTTTTAAACTGAAAATGTAGCAATTCCATTTTTAGCTGAAAATTTTTTTGGTTTGAAATTCATATTTTTTTATTGAAAATTCATCTATTTGAGGATTCAACTAGTTTGTTAAAAATTCGTTTTGTTTTTAAGCCAACTCGTTCAAAATTCGTCTTTTGGTTGAAAAGTAAATTTTTTATTGAAAATTCAACTTTTTGAGTTGAAAATTCTACTGTATTGTAAAAAATCGTTTTTTTTGACTGGAAAATTCAACAGTTTTTGGTTATAATTTAATATTTTTGTTTGGAAATGTGCATCTTTCTAGGTTCAAAATTCAACGATCTTTTAAAAACCTTTATAGAAGTTTTAAATAGATTCAAAAATAATTTAAAACTTAGAAAAGATTTCAATTTTTTTTTTAATGTATATTTTTGAATCTTTCCAAAAAAAGAAGCTTTTTAAGAATTTCGAAAGGTGTTAAGTGAATAAAAAAATTTCGTTAGATTCCTAAGAAAATAAACAATATTTTTTTTCGGACAATTTTAGCATGATTCATAATTATTTGATAAATATTATGATTTTCTAAAACAAATTTAATAAAAAAATGAATTAATTAGGCATTTGTCGACAGAAAAATTCGTTTTTTTCTTTTTCAACTTTCTTAATTAGGAACCTCATGACAATTTCAGTAAAATTTATAATTTTCAAAAAAGTCTTATGATTTTTTCAAACGAATTTAATGAAAAAATGCATTATGAGGGCATTTGTCGACGGAAAAAATTTTTTTTTTCGGTGTCAGACTTTTTAATTTTAATCTTCATTTTAAATTCAGCAGCATTCATGAAGATCCTAAATTTAAAAAGTTATCGAAAAAAAACTAATTTTCTGTCGGCATCCGTTTATTAAATTTGTTTCAAAAAATCATAAAATTGATCAAAAAATTATGAATTTTGCTGAGATTATCATGAAGTTTCTAAATCGAAAAAGTTGAAATCGAAAAAAATACGAATATTTCTGTCGACAAATTCCCGAGCAATGCATTTTTTTATTAAATTTGATCGAAAAATCATGAGATTAATTAACAAATTCTGAAAATTGGTAAAATAGTTCTTGGATGACCCCTTAATTGGTCATTCTTTCCAAAAATATACCACCTAATTTTAAATCCATCATCAGAGGAATAATAAAATACTCTTGATATTTTACAAAATGTTTATTCTCAGATTTCAAGTGGAATAGTTTATAGCTCAGCCTTCGATATTAAGTCGATTAAAATTTCCATTAGTTCAATGAAATCGACTCTGAAGCATTCGCTAAAAATAAATGAACTTTTGGCGGTAATTTGCCCAACTGTGATAATACCGTGATAATTTAAAATAGCTTGAAATAGCAAATTTGAATAAGAACTATATTTTTGTTTTAAAATTAGTGTGGAAAAGTTTAGAATAAACTCCGGGTTCTAAAAGACGATGATCCTTATTTATTTTATTAAAATTAGTCTCAAGGTGAAGGCACGAAAAACAGGAATTCAGTCAACGACGAATATGGATTTCAGAAAAAAAAGTTGTTTGGCTTTTGTTATCAGTATTGGTGAAATTGAGAATGGTCCTTGCGATTAGTGACCCTAATTTTTTATAATGACGTTCCAGACATCTATAAAAAATTATGAACAAACGGCAAAGAATTTTTGTTGAGAATTAAAAAAAAATTAGTCTCTAGAGGGAATTTTAATTTATTTAAGTATATAAAAGGATTAAAACTAAAGAAAAAAATTATTTTCAGGAGATAAATAGGAGAGATAATGTTAAAAAAAAATTACAATTGAAATTATTTTAGAATTTTAATTAAAAAATTTTTAAACCTTTTCTTTAGAATAAGAATGAATCATATTTTAATTAAATTCCAGGTTGAATCTGTTGAATTTCGGAAATTCCTTCAAAATTAGAAAATTTTTTTTAATTTTGAAAATTTGTTGAAAATTCAAAATTCTTGCATTAAAAATCATTGAAATTTCAAGTAGAAATTTATAACATTTTGAGGAATTCGAAAATTTTCAACTGAATTGTTTAAAATGTAAAATTTCTAAAACAATAACGTAAAATGTAAAACAATTTGAACTCTGAAGCGTTCAAATTGACGAATTTGAAACTTTGCATATTAAAAACTCAATTTCAACCATATCAATTTGAAATGAAATGTATGAAACACTGACTTAATTCAAGAATTGAACTTAAAAAAAATAGTAGAAATTAATTAAAAAACAACGTTTTTTATTTGAAATTTTTAACATTTTTAAGAAAATTTTTTTAAAATCAAAGTTACTTCAATTTAAAATAGTTCAAATGTAAACACTTTTAAAAACATTCGGTTCTTTGGAAATTTGTTATTTATAAGTACTAAAAATTCAAATAATTCTAACTTGACACACGAAAAAATGAAATTTTTATTTAAAACATTCTTTTAAAATTTTTTAATATTCCTAATTTTCTTCTTCTTCAAATGTTCAAAGTGAGATTGTTCAAAATATCAAAATGTTTAAATTAAAAAGTTGAAATTATTTAAATCTTTGGGAAATTGCGAAATCTCTTAAATCTATTCAAAATCTTTGCAAATTCTTTAAAATATTCATTAAATCTTTGTAAAATAATTTAAATCTTTGTGCAATCTTTAAAATCTATCTAAGATCTTTGTGAAATAATTGAAATTGTGAAATAAAAAAAATAAACAATTAAATAATTAATTTAATGAAGTGAATTCTTTTAAATCTATCAAAAATCTTTGCGAAATATTTGAAATTTTTGCGAAATATTTGAAATCTTTGTGAAATTTTTGGAAATATTTGCGAAATATCTTAAATAATTTTGAAATATCCAGTAATATTAATGAAATTATTTCAATCTTTGCGAAAAACTTCAAAATCAATAAGAAATCTTTGGGAAATCACTGAAATCTTTTTGTATTCTTTGAAATCTATCAGAAATCGTTGTAAAATAATTTTAATCCAGCCGAAATCTTAGCGAAATATTTGAAATCTGCGAAATCTTTAGAAAATCTTTTTAATCTACCCGAAATCTTTGGGAAATCATTGAAATCTTTGTAAAATCTTTGGAAATCTTCGCGAAATATTTGATAAAAGTGAAATTATTGAAATCTTTGTGAAATCTTCGGAAAATCATTGAAAACTTGGTCAAATATTATAGATTTACCCAAAATCTTTGCTATGTATTTTAAATCTTTGGGAAATCTTCCTGGAATCGTTGAAATCTTTGCGAAACATTTGGAAATCTTTGTGAAATCTTTGCGAAATATTTGAAATCTTTTGCGGAATCTTTGAAATGTGAAATCTTTGTAAAATCTCTTGAATCTACTTGAAATTTTTGTAAAATCTTTGGAAATCTTTGTGAAATCTTTGAAAAATCATTGAAGACTTTTTGAAATCATTTAGATCTATCCAAAATCTTTCTTAAATATTTGAAATCTTTATTCAGTCTTCTGGAAATCATTGAAATCTTTCTGAAATCTTTGAAATCTTTGCGAAAAATTTGGAAGTCTTTGCGAAATCTTTAGGAAACCTTTCTGAAATCTTTGTGAAATTATTAAAATCTTTCTTCACTATCTGAAATCTATCTAAATTTTTGCGAAATTTTTTAAATCTTTTGCGAAATCTTTAAACTATGAAATCTTTCAAATTTACTTGAAATCATTGAAATCTTTGTAAAATCTTTGTAAATCTTTGTGAAATCTTTGTAAAATCTTTGTAAATCTTTGTGAAATCTTTGAAAAATCATTGAAGACTTTTTGGAATCATTTTGATCTATCCAAAATCTTTCCTAAATATTTGAAATCTTTATTCAGTTTTCTGGAAATCATTGAAATCTTTCTGAAATCTTTTAAATCTTTGCGAAAAATTTGGAAGCCTTTGCGAGATTTTTTGGAAATCAATCAAATCTTCTTTCTCTATTTTAAATGTAGTTAACTCTTTGCGATATATTGAAAATCTTTTGTGATATCGTCAAACTGTGAAATCTTTGGAA
>CAKNXH010062077.1:0-22926 GCA_932178445.1 Andricus quercusramuli
CGATATATCTCGAAAACTATTCGAGATATCGATTTAAAACTTTCAGATTCGTGCCGAAAAAAAGACGTTTTTGTAAATCTTACTCAGAATCCTCAATATTATCTCAATCGAGTTGAAACTCAACATTCCTCTTGACAATCAGCCATAAAATATGAATAAAATATCACTTTTCAAATGTCAACCCCATAATTATGTTTTATATGGTCCCAAAGAAACCCCGTAAGTGAAAAAATGGGTTTTGCGAGTTTTTGGCGCTAATTATGATTTTTTTTGCGGTTTTCTTAATGCGAATTGTTTCTAATACATGAAATATTACTTTATTCTGAAAATTATATATTTTCATGAATATTTTAAACAATATATTACTGTTTTTAGCAATTTTCTTATAGAATTTACTTAGAAGGACGCGGTTTTTTCACAAATTTTCCATTTGTTGTCCAATTTTCAATTAGAGGAAAGTGATAGTTCATCAATGTTAACAATAGTGATTGTTCGAACAATTTATTATGATTACTAATAATATTATATTTGAATAATGCTAGAAAGATGCGAATTTTTCTTAAATTTCTGGGTTTTTGTCCAATTTTCATCTTTAGTAAAGTAATAATGAGTTCAAGTTAACAAAATAATTGTTTAAACAATTCATTATACTTATTAATAATATTATAATTGAATAATGCCAGAAAGATGCGGTTTTTTTTAAATGTCTGGCTTTTTGTTTCATTTTCATTTGGAGTGAAGTAATAATGAATTCAAGTTAACAAAATAATTGTTTGAATAATTTATTATCCTTAATGATAATATTCTCTTTGCTTAATCGGTAGAATGTTGCGGTTTTTTCTGAAATTTTCAACTGTTTGTCTATTTTTCATTAGGCGTGACTGAATAATTAATTAGATTTAGCAAAATAAATTGTTTAAACAAATTATTATTGTTTATGACTATCTTCATCTATATTCCTGCCTGATAGTTGCGGTTTTCCGCAATTTTTACCTTTCTGTCCTTTTTTAACTTAGCGAAGTATTAATTAATTAAAGTTAACAAAAAAATTGTTTAAACAATTCAATATTGATTTCTGCCTCTTGTGTAAAATAGCTTTTGTTCTTTATATTAATTTTTTTGAGCATTCGGAATAGAGCAAAAATAATTCACTTAAAACAGCAATACCTTTCGAGAAAACATTTTTGTTGTGGTTGACTTATTACTTGTTCATAAATAAAAAGGCGATGCAAAGTGAAAGATTTTAGAAAAACCTGCCACTTTCTAGCACTTATCTGAGAATATATAGTTATAAACAATATTAAATTGTTTAAACATTTTTTCTGTTAACTTTAATTAATTATTACCTCACTAAGTGAAAAAAGGACAGAAAGGTAAAAATTGCCAAAAACTCGCAAAACCCATTTTTTCACTTATGGAGTTTTTTTGGGACCCTATAAAACAGACTTATGGTGTTGGTTTTTGAAAAGTGATATTTTATTCGTATTCTATGGCTAATTGTGAAAAGAAATGTTAAGTTCCAACTCGATTGAGATAATATTGAGGATTCTGAATAACATTTACAAAAACGTATTTTTTTCTTATGGGAAATACATGTTAAGCTTCATGGGGCTTGCGCCACCCCTAAATATTATTTTTTCCAAAACGCAAAAAAACGGATTAATGTTTGGTTGGATTCGAACAAATTTGGGGGGTATCCCCATACAAATTTGAAGAAAAATTTTTTGGATCACCCTAGTGCACATGCATACGTCAGAATCTGTGAATGAGACATTAATCCGAAGAGACGTAAGAAGCCATAGGAACAGAAGAGCTTGCGTGAAGAAATGCATGGACGTGAAGGAAGCTAGAGTAGTATGCCAGGACAGAAATGTGTGGCGACAAATAGTTTGTAAACAGAGTGACAATAGTGTGAATGGCGCCTGAAACAGAGACTTTGGATACTAATGGGCCCAAGTGGGGAACCATACATAACAATTTTGTGAGGTTCCTCACTTGGGGTGATCGCTAGAGAGATTGATCAGCAACCTGGGTCGGAGCAGTGTTGCGGAATGAACGTGTCATCTAAATAAATGACACGAGAATTCCAGATCGATCTAAAACACCTATCCCTAACACCTATAAAACTCCTATATACCTTATGCCCATATACCAACCTACTCTATACCTATTCACCTGTTTACTATTCCCCAACCGAGCAAGTCACGCCTACCCCGAAAGGGAAATGGCTTAATGGTATAATAATAATAATAATAACACACTGTAAGAAAACATACTAAATAAAACTTTTCCAGGATCCTTTTCGAATACTATTCTCGGAATATTGCGGATCCAGTTTTCAAAGAATTTCTCAGGCTAATCTTTCCTGAATGTCCTCTCAGCGTTTCCTCGCAAGCTTGCTATCAGGTATTCAGGGCATAACCAGATATTTTAAAATATTCATTCTTTGTTTCTTCTTGCAGAGTTAAGTTCAGAGTTCGACTGTCTTCCTAATGGTGCCCCTATTCCTGGTGTTCCTCGTGTCAACTCATCTTCTTCTTCTGACGTTCTACATTCTCCTGCTAGGCGTCTTTCTCCTGCCGAGCCTTCTATTCGTGCCCGGTCCAGGTCTCCTCCTCCACGCAAAATAACTTCACTTTCCGGACATCTCTTTTCTGACGTACTTGGGTATCCCCTTGACCCGCTTCAGTTTCTTCGACTTATTCCCAGTTGTAATCAATCCCGAGTATTCATGCTCCGAAGGTACACTTTTCCTGCGGGTACACCAACTGAAGTACTCTTGAGACGACAAGTTTATGGGCCCATGCCAACCCAAGAACAAATTGTATTATCAACGTTCGATGGTGACATCTTTGCGATATTGAAGAGTAGTAATTTTTTGCTGGAATATATGAATATGCTCACTTGTTCAATAGAGTAGAAGCAAAGATTAACATGGAAAGCAGCAGATTTGATTTACTGACTGCAAAGGAGATGGAGGAATCATCAGTTGGCCGCAAACGCAAAATTTTTGTTCATTTTACAGTACAATTAGAACATTAATTTAATAACAAATAATGTCAAACCAGACTATAGAACTATTTGTAATCCAAAATTGTCTTAAAATTTTACAAATAACTTTCAACGTTACAAAAAATAATAAGAAGTCAATATATTATGGTTCCCAAGCATTCAGTCTCTTGTCATTGCTCGAGCCATTCCGTCTCGTAAACAAATAAAAAAGTTTCGTTACAGTATCGCCGAAGAATGTTTTTTGGCAAAAAAAAATATATTATAGATTCATTTGGAGTAGTTCCATAGACGAAGGACGAGCTCAGATCCCTCGATATGGGGTCCTGAAAGGTTATGCACATGAACAAAAGCATGCACCTTAAGTCTTCTATTCCACGACTTTACATCTCACGCCGTTAAGGTGGTCGTGGAATACTGAATCTTGAATGTCTTCACAACAGGATTATTCTGGGTACAGCACATATAGTCGCAAATGGACAAGGCCCTCTTCTTAGGATAGTCAGGAAACACGAAGAAGTAGCCAAAGGGGCGTTTCTGTACAAAGCGGCGGTGGCGGATGCTGCTGAAATACTCGGCCTTGACTTAAATACCAGGGGTGAGCAAAATGCATCAAATCTTATCCATCTTGGATACTCACTGCTGGAGGTCGGATTAAGAAAGCACAGCAGAAAAACTTCCGCGAACAGCTCCTCGACAAGAGAATGCACGGCATCTTCCACAGAAGTGTGGATATTTGATGAAAGGGTAGAAAAGTTATGGTAATTTATATATTATTAAAATCAATTTTTGTAGTACAAATTTTCTCATTCTCATAATTGAACGTTGATCCGAGAACAGAAAAGTCGTTTTGACCAGGGGGGTGACTCGCCATACAAATACGCTGTGTCAGTTTTGTGAAGGACGGCAGAAAATGAAACACTGGCGCCACTAGCGCGACGCCCTACATTTGAATTAGTCGATCGTTCCCTAATCGACAGTTACGTGTTATACATCGATGCCCCCCATTTTTATAACACATTTATCCGTTAATGAATAAAATACGGCAGACAGACAATAAAGTTATGACATGTCACGAGTTTTTATATGCAAAATAATAACAGACAACGGGCAGACAGGGCGTCGCAAAGGTGGCGCCAATGTTTCACGACTCTCCGCTCTGCATGTCAGTGAAGAGTAAGGTAGCTATGGTGATGCATAATATTTGAAAATAAATTTTCAAATAGAGTAATCGTGACAATTTTTGTAAAGAAATCACAAAGCTGGAAAAAGATTGGTTGCGACAGAACTTTACCCTTCCCTTTTCCAGCTCGGAAAATTATCATTCCGAATACAAAATTTTATTCGTCTGATTTGTCTTTGTATTTGAAAATTTGTTGTACTATTTTGCAATTTTGTATTTCAAAATATTGAGAGAAATATTTTCATATTATGTAAAGTAAGGGCTAGGCTACGGTTACCGAAATTTCTGTACAAATAGCCGTTTTATTCAGTAAAATTCCTTCAAGTGACGAGAATATATCAGAAGAGCACTTCTATTATTCAAGCTTAGAGTATACACAATAAAATCTGATAGGAACTCAAAATACTTTCACAGAATGCAAAATTATGAAGGTATTATGTAATGGAATTACTTCACAATACTGTTTCGTTCAATTTATGCATGAAGTAAGACATAGAAAAAAATTAAATAATTCATCAATTAATTTTGATTGTGCCAATATAATTTGCAAATCCATAGGATATTATGCATAGCGCTGTTCTGCATAGTGATATCATGCACAATTTCTTGAGTTTTGGAATAGCGTTCAGCGCTGAAATTTTTTGATCCGTTGGCTCAACGAAAATTGAAGAATCATTGCAAAGAAATACAATGTATTGATGGTCGTAAAAGAGACTTGTGAACGACATCGCGAAAGTAACGATTTTCATAATGACTGTTACTGAGAAAATGTAACTATATACAAATCTTTCTTATTTACAAAAGTAACTTCGTCAGCACTATCGTTTTCAAAAAAGTAACTAGCTACTTCTCACCATTGATTAACCCGTAATAATTTTCCTCAAAAAATATTTTCGTATTTCTTTGGAAAACTTCAAATCAAAAACAATTTTTTATTTTAGTTTTTTTCGTGTTGTTTTAATTGAACTAATTATGTGCAGGATTGTGGTTTACACGCTTCAATCTCAAATGTAATAAGATCGTGCAATTGCGGACTATATGTATATATATATATATTTCAGCAAGAGCATTACTACTCTCTGATATTGCAAATGCATCACCAGCTGTTGTTAATAATACAATTTGTTCTCGGGTTGGCGTGGGCCCAATAGAAAATCCACTGCCATAAATAAAAGCAATAAACGTGGTGGATGGAGATATATGCCTGGCAGGAGTAGATCTGGACCTGCTCCGAAGAACCGGCTCAGGAAAAAAAAGGAGACCTGACCGGAGCATGTGGTCTGGCTGATGAGACCTGACATGAGCAGTGCACTGTAAAAACTATGGTTCCATTTCATTTGAGCATCATTTTTTTAGCGTCCTATTATAATACCAAATCGTCCTTTTTTGAAGCCTTCGTTCGTGCTATTTTACTTTGCTAACTTCAGATTGAAAAGTGGTACGTACTAGCGAACTAAAATAATGCACAGGGCAATTGTTTTAATTTCTTGCAGCTTCATGCTCAAGAGAAACAGAAAACATTTGAAACAGAAAAAAATTGATTCTCACTTCGGATGACTGTTTCAATACCGGAAACTAGCCTTGAGATGATACTTTTTTTCACAGTGTGCTGCTAGGCCCAGAAAAAGAAAATCTTTAGTTTTCCTCGATTTTTCCTCAAAAATTTTCAGCCAGATTTGAAAAATTTCTTCAAATTTCTTCAAATTACTGAAACATAGTTTGTGGCTTTTTTAACAGTATCAAAAGTAAAATTAGCTATGACAGAGATTTAAGACAGTGGGCCAGCTTACAATAAGCTAGTCTACATGATCCAAGAAACTGTGGTCCCTCCACGCGCTTCGAAAAAAAAGTGAACCAATCAAATCGCCCGTAGGGATTCTTACGACGACCTCCATTTTTAAAAGGACGTCAAGCGGGAAGCTTGAATCAGGTTCTACGCTGCGTATGTGAATTGTAGAAAAAACTCGAAAACAGTCTTATAAATAGTCGTATAAAGTTCAAACGAAAATCAGAAACATGTGTCTTATGTTTATAACGAATATGGAAATGTAAAAAAGCTTGCTAATAGAAAATTTGAAGTGATTTTATGCAACACATTCAAAGAATGGTAATCTTGCATGCCATTCAAACTATCAATTTTGGGAAGAACGATAAATATGAACGATGAATGAACGATGAATTGAGGAAATTTTAAATAAAATTATAGAATATTCAACTGTAATAATAGTGACATTTTCATTATGAATAAATAATAATTTTCAAACAAAGAAGAAACAAATTTTCAACAAAATAGTTAAATTTTCGGGAAAAAAGTCATTTCCCTACCAAGAAAAAATAAATTTCCAATACAATATCTCATTTTTCAACGAAATAAATGAATCTTCATTTGAAATGATGAATCTTCAACCAAGAAAATTAATTTTTAACAAAAGACATTGACTTTTAACCACATAATTTTATTTCCGACCTAAAAGATGAATTTTCCACTGAAATCATGAATATTAAACTGGAATACATGCATTTTTAACCGGAAAAAAGAATTTTTCAACAAGAAGATTAACTTATAAAGAAAAACATAATTTTCTACAAAAAATAGATTTTTAACAAAATATGTGGATTCTCAACGAACTAGTTGCTTTTTCAATTTGAACAGACAAATTTTCATCCAAAATATTGAATTTTGAACAAAAAAGATCAAATTTCAAGCAAAAATAGACATTCAAATTTTCAGTTGAAGGAATTGAGTTTCAACCAAACTGATGATTTTCAACTAAAATTATGAATCTTCATCTTGAATAGTTGAATTTTATTATTATAGTCGAATGCAATGTCACGCCACCATTGGCCCACGTGTAAAAGTCATATCCATGATAAATATATTCCTTGATGTCTCAGGTCTATATTTTCATACACCTTTGGGTTACTCCTCATTGAAATATATATACTTTAGGCGTTTCGACACTTTTTGTTTTCACAAATCTTATTTCCTAAAATGGTGAACTTTTTTGCAATCACCTGCAATAACTTAGGCTGTATAATAAATTCAGAAATGAATTTTAATTTATTACACATTCTTGAAGTCATGTACTAAACGGAGATGGATTCATTTACTTATGATTCAGTACCGGGAATGCAGCGGCTGGGACAATGTAATTTATGCCACGCTGAAAAAACCAGTTCTCGTTAACTTCTCATTGGTCCGCTGAGTGCATCGGTCGTTTTTCCGTGTGCTGAGCGGTTTTAATTATATTAAACGCCATAAGTGAACAGTTTCATATGATAAAGTAACCAATAACAATCTTAAGCATTATTCTCATCTAGTGATATAATAATTTTGACTACCAGTGACTAAAGTGAGTAGAATTTCAATGATTGAGAATCCTAACCTCAAAGTGGATGCCCCAGGCGTAAGCCGTATGGGAGAGTCGCATATGAATTCAAACCACGGAGGTGAGAAAACGATTACCTCTGGAAGTGGGATTAACTCGATGAACGAATTATTAATTACAACCAAAAGAAAAAGGAAAAATACGATGACTCCTCCAAAGGGCGAGTCCTTGAAATTAGCCAAACAAGACGATGCCAGCACAGATGATAATAGTATGGAATTTTATGAAGATGATGAAATCTCTCAGCCACAGCAACAACAGCAAAATAAAAATAATCAAGTTAACAATACAGCTAAATCTGCAAAAAAAACCACCGCCATTAGTGGCCCATGGCGCCATCTCTGAACACAAGGAACTTGTCAACAAAGTGAAAGATGTAGTTGAAGACAAATTTTTCATAAAATATCATGAAAACTCTACTGAAGTGTTCACAACTACAGATTCTGACTATCAAGTTCTCAAAGGCATGTGGGAACAGCAAAAACTCCCTTTCCATACGTATACTCAAAAAGGTGAGCAATGAAAAACTTGTGTGATAAAAGGTCTTCATGAAAAAACAGAAACAGAAGAAATTATCAAAGAGCTAAAGGAACTTGACTTTCATGCATTCTATATGAACTAAATGAAAAATACAACTAAACCATTATTTATGGTCACATGTCCAGCTTCCACCAAATTAAATGAACTCACACAAAAAGTTCGTTCTTTACAATATACTAGAGTGTCTTGGGAACCTTACATTAACAGAAACAAAATATCGCAATGTCATCGATGCCAAGAATGGGGTCATGCAACTTTCAATTGCTTTGCAATGCCAGTTTGCATGAAATGTGCTGGAGATCATCTAACAAAAGACTGCAAAAAATCAAAGGATTTACCTGCCAAATGTGTAAATTGCGATAAATCGCACCCCGCTAATTCAGTAAACTGTGAGGAATATCAAAAGCGAATGGCCTGGATAGAAAAACAACGTCAACAAAAAACAATGTTGGTAAAAACCAGCAACGGTCCTTTAAAACAGCAGCACTTCTTCAATTTTAAAAATAGTCGAGATTTCCCGACATTACGAAGCAACATAACTACGATTGGATCTACGTCCCCAAATAATGTACAGTCTCTGGGTCAACAAATCTCGCCTCCAGAAGCAGTAAACTCCCATCAACACGCTCTAGCTCACACTAATATAGGTAGTAATATGAATAATTCGATTATCTTAGAATCTAACAATGACCTCAAAAATGACCTTACTGATCTAGCTCTGTTAATGAGAGAAATTAAAAAAATCAAACAAATCTGTAACATTCCAGCAATGTTAGAAGCGGTCAGGGAACTCAGTTTAAAGCTCCAAAAATGTCAATCTCCACCTGAACAACTTCAAGTTTTTCTCAATCTCTCTGAAAAATTAGAATCAACATGGACAAAATAAATATCTTTAGTTGGAATGCAAATAGTATTAAAAAAAATAGCAGAGTTAATTGAGTTTCTTGATCGCTTTAATATTGATATTCTAATGACCAATGAAACAAAATGTACAAAAGAGTATAAATTAAAAATTAGAAACTATGCTTGCCTAAGAAAAGAAAGAGATAACAGTGCAGGTGGCGTTGGTGTGTTTATCAAAAACAATATACCCTTCAAGGAGGTTAAAGTACGCGATAAAATATTTCTAGAATATATATGCGTGAGATTAGTTAGTGAAATTCACTTAATATCTGTGTATAATAAACCAGCAAATAAATTTACGACCAAAGAAATAGATAAACTAAAGCAAGTAGGAGATAATGTTATTTTATGTGGGGATTTAAATGCTCGAAATGCTCGTTATTGTATCCAAATGAATGTACAAATTATCCATATAATGGGATGACTCCGACAACCATAGATATAGGTCTCAATAAAAATGTTCGTTCTCTCTCTGACGTTAGGGTTGCACATGAGCTCAGTTCAAATCATGTACCAGTATTATTTAGTCTAGGTGGTCTAAAAATAAAAATTGAATAGCATTTCGAACTCGAAAGTTCATTGCCTCACTACCCGATTCGGGTAGTGTTTCTAGGTGGATAAATACTACCAGTGTGGGTCCACCACACCCACGACGGGTCAACACCACGCAGTATTCCCCGAACGGTCACCCATCCAAGTACTAACCGCGCCCAACGCTGCTTAACTTCAGTGATCTTACGGGAAATGGTGTTTCCAGCGTGGTGTTGCCGTTGGCAGTCTAGGTGGTCTACACAAAATAATTAAAAATAGGACAATGCTTGATTATGAAAAGACTGACTGGTTTGAATTCCGTAGGTTACTTAATAAAAATATAATAATTACTCCAAAGATTGAAAACTCAGTAGACTTGGAGAAAGAAGCACAACGATTTACTAATATTTTGCAAAATTCTATTAATCAAACAGTTCCTAAAAAACCTTTAGGAGGCACTAGAGATAATTAACCTCCACAAATTCTGAATAATATCCATGAAAAAAGGAGAACTCGAAAAGAATGGCAGCGTACTAGAAATCGAGATATTAAGATCTTATTTAATAAACAAACTCATCTGATAAGGTCGGATATATTATAGTTTCGAAATCGAAATTGGCAAAATGAATTGATAAAACTGAACCCAAATGATAATTCGTTATGGAGGATGACAAAAATACTTAAAACTGAATATCAACCAATTCCGACGTTGCAAAAGAATGACGAGGAAGCTTTTACACCTACAGACAAAGGTAATATGCTGGCAACTCAATACGAAAACGTACACAACATAGACCTGACGAATCCCACTAATGACCAGAAAAAAATTATACAAACTGTTTATAATTTTGGCCATACTGAACTGCCACAAGACCACACTAATTATTTTACTAATCCACGCGAATTGAAAAGAGAAATCCAAAAGCTGCCTTCCAAAAAAGCCCCAGGATTGGATAATATTCAGAATATTGTATTAAAACATCTTACGAAGAAAGCTGCTGTTCAAATAATGTATATGTTAGGCTCAAAGACCGAAAACGGCCAAAGACCGAAAAATATGGCCAAAACGCGTTCTTGCCGTTGCAGAAATGCCAGAACGCATAGTGGCTGGTTTGAAAACGGCCAAAGACCGAAATAAACGACCAGAACAAAAATTAGGTATTTTCATTTTTCAGATTCAAAACAAAATTTAACTCTAAAGGGCAGTTTCGAGTCCGCCCTTGTGAAAACTCACAATCATAATGGGTGTAGGGTGTTTGAAAAAGGAAATAACGCATTTCTTTCACATCTTGCAAATGTAGGAGGTATTGTATTGATGAAAAGTGTAAATTTCGGTCAATCTACGTTAAGTGTAATTCTAAATGTCATTCAAATATTTCATGGGGAAACAAATATAATTATTTCTTTTAACTTTTTTCGAGCCAGTGCTTTTGAAAACTACGAATCAGAACGGGTTTTGGTCGCTTAAAGAAGGACAGAACGCGTTCTGGCATTTTCAAGAATGCCGGAACGCGTTCTGGTCGCTCTGAAAACGACCAAAACTAGTTCTGGTCGTTTATTTCGGTCTTTGGCCGTTTTCAAAACAGCCACAACGCGTTCTGGTATTTCTGCGACGGCCAGAATGCGTTTTGGTCGTTTTTTTCGGTCTTTGGCCGTTTTCGGTCTTTGAGCCTAACACATATATTCCTCGCAGTGAACATATTGTACGGCAAATATAAAGTGGAAAGTGGCACGATTACCTTCTTGACCCCAGGTGAAATCACGGAAAGTGCAGTAGACCGCAGTTTCACAATCTTATTGCATTTTAGATTGATGCTTGTGAACCACAATCCTCCACATACTTTGTTCAATTAAAAGAACATGAAAGAAGTTAAATATAAAAATTGTTTGTGATTTGAAGTTCTCCAAAAGAATACGAAAAAACTTCTTTTTTCAAGTAAATTATCACGGGTTATTCAACGATGAGAAATAGCTAGTTACTTTTTTGAAAACAATAGTGGAGACGAAGGAACTTTTGTGAATGAGGAAGAAATTTGTATATTGTTACATTTTTCTAGTAACAGTAACATTGTATTGTTTTTGCAATGATTTCTTACTTTTAATTAAATTAACAGATCAAAATGTTTCAGTGCTGAACGATATTCCAAAATTCAAAAAATTGTTCATAATATCATTATGCCGAGCAGCGCCATGCATAACATCGTATGGATTTGCAATTTATACTGGCACAAATGAAATTAATTCATTAATCATTAAATTCTTCGTGGATTATAATTCTTACTCAAATTGAATATGATAATATTGTAAAGTAATTCCAATACGTATTACACTTACGATTTTGCATTCTATAAAAGTATATTGAGTTTCTAAAAAATTTTATCATGTAAACTCTAAACCTCATTTTAGGAAGTGCTTTTTTGATATTTTGTTATTATTCAATAAAATTTTGCATATAACTTTTCAATTCAATTTCTCATGCAATGAGACAATAGGGACTTTTAGAGGCAGAGAAAGACATCATTGTAGAAAAATAATCACATGAAATGAAGCAAATCAAACTCTTATCAGAAACATAATTATCTGCGTTAAACTATTTTTATATCTGGGGATCTTTACGGTCTCCATAATTTTGTAGAGTTTGTTATTTACTGATCCAATAAAAATAAGTCTAATCTGATAGAACCTTGGCATTCAAATACTTTTAGCCGAATCACTTCTATGACCAATCACAGGAGTTTCATCCCCTCGGGACGTTGGAAAGGGTTAGAGGTGTGACATCATTTCTGTGAGTCATTACGAGATATCTTCCCGCATTTTTTATGCCAACTTTTTGTTGACTTCAAATGTTTTCGGATGAGATAACGCAATGTGACTTGCCACAAAGTGCTGTAGAATTTTTTTATCAAGCAAATGAGCTTCACGGAATTTTTATGAATCTTATCATTTAGCGATAAGAATATGAAATATAAATATCTTCGAACGATATCTCAGAAGAACAAGTTTGAATATAATTAATGAGATGATGACTACAAGGTATATTATATAATCACATGCAGCACCCGAATAATCACTATTCAGGCTGACAACCAAATTCTTTATTAACGCAATAATCAGTTTTCCCCCTAATTTCAAGAAATGGCGATGTTTTATACTCTGGTCTTCACCTGGATAGTCATCCTTAATTCTATTGGTGAATATAATTCTATATTATATCTATACTTTTGAAACCCTTTTAGATGCTCTTCGCAAATAACAGTTTGTCTGACGTAATCCTTATCTTATTCCAATTGCTACACTTTTTATAACTCTATTTGATTTTTTTCGAAATGAATACGAATTTAATTCGAATTCATTCTGGTGGAATCCTGAATGTGTGTGCTATACAAAATACCATACAAAAAATATAAATTCGAATTTTGGCTGTGTTTCAGAACCAGAAAGTAAATTGATTGAAAGTCGAAGCGGAAATATTTATCCGCCTCAACACTCAACACGTGGAAATCGATTTAAAAACTGAGGTGCGAAATTTCGGACGATTGTAAATTCCAGAACATTAAAGATTTTCAATTGTGTGAATCCTATGATAAATATTCATATTCAAACATAGTAAGAATATTGTTCTTGGAATATAGCTGATCCAGTTTTCATCAAATTTCCCAGGGCCATCTTCCCTAAATGTCCTCTCAGCGTTTCCTCGCAATCTTGCTACTAGATATTCAGGATATAACTGGATACTTTGAAATATTCTTTCTTTGTTTCTTCTTGCAGAATTAACTTCAGAGTTCGAGTGTCTTCCTAATGGTGCCCCTATTCCTGGTGTTCCTCGTGTCAACTCATCTTCTTTTTCTGACGTTCTACATTCTCCTGCTAGGCATCTTTCTCCTGCCGAGCCTTCTATTCGTGCCCGGTCCAGGTCTCCTCCTCAACGCCAAATAACTTCACTTTCCGGACAACTCTTATCTGATGTACTTGGTTATCCCCTTGACCAACTGCAACTTCTTCGATTTATCCCCGATCGTAATACGAAACGAGTATTCATGCTTCGAAGATACACTTTTCCTGCGGGTACACCAACTGAAATACTCGTAGGACGGCGACTTTATGGGCCCATGCCTACCCAAGAACAAATTGTATTATCAACGTTCGATGGTGACGTCTTTGCAATATTGGAGAGTAGTAATTTTTTTGCTGGAATATATAAATATGATGCTCACTTGGTCAATAAAGTGAGGGTAAAAATAAACGTGGAAAGCCGCACAATTGCCCTATTGACCGCAGAAGAAATCAAGGAATCTCCAGTTGGCCCCAAACGCAAAATTTCTTTTCATTTTGCAGTACAACTAATACATTAATTCAATCACAAAACAATGGAAAACCAAAATATAAAACTATTTGTAATCCAAAATTATCTTAAAATGTTGAAAAAACTTGCAACATTACAAGTAATAATAAAATGTTAATATATTATGGTTCCCAATCATACAATCTTTTGTCAATGCTCCAGCCATTCCGTCTCGTACACCTGCCAACAAAAAATCTCTTACATAATTATACTTTTAACTAAAATCAGTTTAATGAGTAAACAGTAGGTGAAAACATTATTAATGTGCGAAAAGAATTCGCGTCAATAATCAAACTATTCAAAGTTGAGTAATGCTATACAGCTAATTTAAATTCGAAAGAATTCTCAGTCGAAATCACAAAACAAAGCCTCAGAAATGAGATAGTATTTGAAAATAAAATATGACAAATATTTTTGAACTCTACTGTCGTAAGTGGTTAAAAAATATCACATGTTACTACTTGTATTCAATTATTTCACTGTATTCAAAAGCTTTTAGGAAGGGGAATGTGATCAGAAAAAGGCTTAAAAAATAGTAAGAGGTTAGGCAATTCAAAAACAAAGATGAAGAAGGAGGTGTCCATGAAATGAAAATAAATAAATTCATATCTGAAATTATGAGTACTCTATAAGAAAATGAGTCTTCGTATTCTTCACTCACTTAAATGTAATAATAAGAAGATATTTTTGAATATTATGCAATCGGTAATCAAATCAATAGTTAGTTATCATCGACTGTGAAATCGATACATCGCTGAACGTTTATTTTCCAACATTAAGAATATAAATTTGTTAAAAAAGTCTATAATAAGACAGTTTTTCGAAGATGCTTGAAAGGAGTTAAATAATTAATTGAAAGGTTAATGCTAGGCAGTGAAATATGTTATAGGATATTCTTATCTTCAATAAATATTTCAGCAAATTTCAGTAATTATACATAATTATTAATAATCAATAATATGTATTATATATAGCAATGATAATAATTAATCAATTCCTTTTTTTCGTAATTTTAATTCTTTCATGGACGCCAAGTTTCTTGCGTATCTGAAGATCTTGACTGCCTCCATAAGTTTGCATAGCTCTTTATTTTGTGATTTCTTTAGGAAAATTTTCAGGATTACCCTATTAGAAAATTTATGATCGAAAAGTCTTTTCTATTAATGCGTCAACTTTGATTTATGCCTATGAAAATAGTTCTTCTGCTTGGAATAGATGATTCAAATATTATAAATGAGCATAAATTCATTACTCTTGAATAAAATGTATTAATATTGTAAGTCAATCCATTCGTCTCGAACCAAGGAATTTTTTTAAATCCTGCATCAACTTTGAATTGTGTTAGTGAATGAAGTTTTACTATCAAAAAGCCGTGTTTTCAAATATTATGCGTTACCATGTCATCCTTACTCTTCAATAAAATATATAAGTTCTATGTATTTATTAAAATCTTATCAATTTCGTGATAAGAATACGAAATATAAATATCTCCGAAAGATATCTCACAAGGGCAATATTTAATATAGTAATTAATAAGATGATGACTACAGGGTATATTATTTAATCTAATAAAGCAACCGAATAATCACTAGTTAGACTGTCAACCAAATTCTTCTTAAGCTCAATAATCAGTTTGTCCCCTAATTGCAACAAATGGCGATCTTTTATACTCTGGTCTTTTTCTGGATAATCATCCTCAGTTCTATTGGTGAATATAATTCTATATTATATCAATACTTTTGAAAACCTTTCAGATGCTCTTCGCAAATAACAGTTTGTCTGACGTATTCCTCATCTTATTCCAATTGCTACTCTTTTCATAACTCTATTTGAGTTTGTCCTAAATGAATACGAATTGAATTAGAATTTATTCTGGCGGAATCCAGAATGTGTGTGCTATACAAACTGCGATACGAAAAATATTGATGCAGATATTGGCTGAATTTCAAAACTAGAAAGTATTTTGAGTTAAAGTGTTCTTGCAGATTTAAGTTCACAGTTCGACTGTCTTCCTAATGGTGCCCCTATTCCTGGTGTTCCTCGTGTCAACTCATCTTCTTCTTCTGAAATTCGACATTCTCCTGCTAGGCATCTTTCTCCTGTCAGGCATCTTTCTCCTGCTGAGTCTCCTATTCGTGCCCGGTCCAGGTCTCCTCCTCCGCGCCAAATAACTTCACTTTCCGGACATCTCTTTTTTGACGTACTTGGGTATCCCCTTGACCAGCTTCAGTTTCTTCGACTCATTCCCAATTGTAATACAAACCGAGTATTCATTCTTCGAAGATACACTTTTCCTCCTGGCACGCCAACTAGGACGGGGACTTCATGGGCCCATTCCCACCCAAGAACAATTTGTATTATCAACGTTCGATGGTGACGTCTTTGCAATATTGGAGAGTAATAATTTTTTTGCGGGAATATATCAGTATAATTCTCAGTTATGTTATAAAGTACGGACAAAAATAAACATGGAAAGTGGCAGAATTAGCCCTATGACCACAGAGGAAATCAAGGAATCTCCAGTTGGCCCCAAACGCAAAATTTTTACGTATTTTACAGTACAATTAGTACACTGATTCCATCACTAATAATGTCAAACCAGACTATAGAACTATTCTGCCGTCCAAAGTAAAAAGATACATAAGTGACATCGTCGCTTAGGTCGACTTTTCCATTGCCAAGCGTAAGAGAATAACCCTAAACCGCAATGTTACTTATGTATCTTTTTACCTTGGACGGCAGTATTTTTATTTCAAAATTGTCTTGAAGTGTTACAAATAACTTGCAACATTACAAATAATAATAAAAAGTCAATATATGTGACGTGCGCCGAAGAAAGGGGGCTTACTCTGGAAAGCAAGATTTTTCAGGACGAGCGGTCGAAGTCGACCCGATAGACGCGACTTTAAGGAGAGAGGGAAGACTAAGGAAATTTTCCGTCTCCACTTGCCACTACATTCTCACGCATTTGGCGGCGCTGCTCACGGACGGGGTATAGATTAGACGCGGAGATGTAGTGGTGAGTGGTGGGAGGTGTTTCACGGGATCTCGGGCTCTCGAGCGAAAGCACGATTTCTCGGGTACCTATAAACTCAATTATTGGCAATAATAACGGTCGGAAATTTTTTTCGATGGTTTCATTAAAAAGAGCAACTCAAAAACTATCGAAAGGTGTAAAAACCTCGATTTCGATTTTTTGAGAGTAAGCCCCCTTTCTTCGGCGCACGTCACATATTATGGTTGTCAAGCATTCAATCTTTTATCAATGCTTTAGCCATTCCGTCTCATAAACATATAAAACAAGTTCGATTTCAGTTCCGCCGGAGAATGTTTTGAGAAAACAATTATTACGGATTTTTAATGATTTGCCCATAATAATTTTCTTATGATTAGCAGATACAAAAAATTTCACTTCTATAGAAAAAATTTCATGAAATCAATTCATCAGCTGTACTTAATATTTTTTACTATAGTACTCTTTCAGCAAATGAGTCTTAAAGTATTTTTCACTTATTCAGATTTCATAACGGGAAAATATAGTTCAATATTATATAATCGGTAATGAAATCAACAGTTATCATCGATTGTGAAATCGATAATCGCTGAAAGTATATTTTCTAACATTAAAACTATAAATTTGTTTAAAAAATCTATAATAAGACATTTTTTCTGAAGATGCTTGGAACGAGTTGAATAATGTATCAAATGATTAATTATAGGTAGTAAAAGATGTAATAGAACATTCTTGTTTTCAATAAGTATTCTAGAAAATGTCAGTAATTATAATTAATAATTAATAATAATAATAATTAATCAATAATAATTAGTAATATATATTACATATACCGATAATAATATATAATAATAATTAATTCCTTATTTTCATAATTTCAATACTTTCATGGACGCCAACTTTTTTGCGCATCTGGTAATCTTTACAGCCTCCATAAGTTTGTACAGCTTTTTATCTGTTTATGTGCATAATATTCTTATTCAAATACTACTAAATTTTAAGTCGTAATATTTTCTCAATTCTAAATTGAATATTGTTCATATCTGAGAATCTTACATGAAGATTTCTGAAGATTTTGAAAAAAAAATTCGAAGCTTTTTGAGAATTCAGAAAGGTCTCAAAACAATGCAAAAATTTACTAAAGATTCCTAGGAAACTTTTTAATTATTCTTCATTCTGTTGAAGTAATTTCAAGAGAATATTCAAAAAGCTTTCAAAAGATTTCCAAAAATGTCAAAAAAGAAACTAAAAGATTTCAAGAGCAATTTTTCGTAATTTCGCAGAATTTTTTTACGATTTTAGGAAAAGTTCGAATCATTTTAAAAACATAGTTATAAGGTTGAGAAGTTTAAAAAAAAAGCTTTTCCCTAGCAATCAACCCAGGTGGAGAGCTTCACAAAGTCACCTTGTATGCTTTCCACGCTGGCTCATTAGTATCCAAGGCCTTTCGATTTAATCAAAGCTTATTTTTTGAAAGAAAAATTGTCAGTTATATATTTTGTATTGTATTTGAATCTAAGCTGTACTTATAATTCGGATGAATTAATTTTTTCAATGTGAATCTAACTCGAGACTGAAATATAAATTTGCCATTCCGTCTGAATCCTGGATCACGTTCTTATTAATTTCGTCTTTAGAGGACACGTATTTCCAGTATTTCAGCGAAGCAGAAGACTTCCCCGAGGGTTGTGAATATTTCTTGAGAAGTTGAAACCGAATGCATCTACAGAATTATTGAACTTGGTTGAAAACGGCCGAAATTCAGATAATTCGAAAGTTCGACGATGGAAACTTTCGCGGTTCAACTATCTCCAACACCAACTACTCACTGTCCTGGTCCGGGTTGCATAATCTAAAGTTAATGAGATGCAACATCACTCTTCGCAAACTCGTTGAAATATAAAATGTAAGTATCTAGAAATTTAAAGGAACTTTACAAACCGCAATATCTAATGATACAATTATTATACATTTTTTTAACTAAATTTATTCAGAAAAAAGATCTTCTTTCACTCCGCTGGGATTCGAACGCCAGGACAAGTGATTTCCGGCCAGGTGTTCTACCACTAAGCTACTAGAGAGATATGTGACGTGGGACGACCAAAAATCGATGAGAGCGATTAGACAGTTTTTCCTGATAGCTTGTCAAGGCATTTTTCAATTTTGTTTTATAAGTCGTAATAAAACACGAAAATAACACATAATATGATTTTCATTTATTGCTGAGCAATTCCATATCAAATCACCTGAAGAATTTCAGCTACTGTTAGTAATTTTGATGAAAATCCTAGTCTCAATTCTCTCAGGTTCTGAATGAAAAAGCCTCAAATAATTTTTGAAAATTTCAAAAAAATTTAGAGATATTCAAAATTAAATATGTTGGTCTTCTCTTCTATCAACTTCCATAACTTTGATGGTTTCAATGCTATTAAGGTGTATTTTTTTAATTATTCCTGATAAGACGCAATTTTGACTTGTAGAGGACATTGTTAACTATCTATAAAAAATTAAAGAAAGTATATGCAGATTTTTTTCAAAAATTCAGTTTAAAAATTTGTTTTTAAAAATTCCAAGTATTTTTGAATAATTTTTTCCGTAAATATGTCTTCTTAATTGCGTCTTATTAGAAATAATTAAGATAAATACACTCCAGTATTTTGTTGAAATTTTTTTTCTATCTTAACTGAAGAACCGTTTTTGTGAAAATTCAACCTTTTTTCTGAAATTTTTTTTTTTTTTTTTTTTAATTGTTTTTGAATGAAAATTCGATTTTTTTTGTAACAAATTCAACTGTTTGATTAAAACGGCAATATTGTATTGAACATTTATTTTATCGGTTGAGGATTCTCCTATTTGGTTGAAAATTTAACTATTATTTTGATAACAAAATTTTTTTGGTTGAAAGTTAATTTTTTCAACTTAAAAATTGATTTTTTAATTAAATTG
This sequence comes from Andricus quercusramuli, assembly GCA_932178445.1. Classification (NCBI taxonomy): domain Eukaryota; kingdom Metazoa; phylum Arthropoda; class Insecta; order Hymenoptera; family Cynipidae; genus Andricus; species Andricus quercusramuli. The sequence continues at coordinate 19,857 of CAKNXH010062077.1, forward strand.
AGCATTTTTTTCTGAAAAACTAACTAATTCGTCGAAAATTCGTCCTTTTTAGTTGGAATAGCAACTATTACATTTAACTTTAATATTTCACCTCTTTGACTGAAAATTAGATTATTTGTTACGAACATTAATTAACTGAAAATGAAGCTTTTCCATTTTTCATTACAAATTATTCTCTTTTAGTTAAAAATTCAACTATATATTGGAAAATTCATGTATTTTGTTGAAAATGAAACTAATTTGTTGATAAAGTGTTTCTTTTTGTTGATAATAAATTTTCTGAACTGAAAATGTAACTGTACCGTTTTTGGTGTAAAGTAGTTTGATAAAAAAAAAGGAAGACCGTGAGTTTAAAATTTGTTTAAATGCTGTTAAAACCCAACATCCAAATAATTGTTAACATAATTTGTTTCTATCAGATGGGTTGAATCCGAATAATTTTCTTAATTTCACGTATTTTCTTCAGATTCACAGAAAATCATGAACAATTTTTTCAAAATTGCCTGGTTTTTTCCCTTTTTCTGTTTTTTTTTTTATTAGAAATTAAAATTAAATGTTCCTTTTTTTCGTTTAAAAAGTCTACTTTTAAATTTCATGTTAAGAATTTCTCTTTTTTGTTAAAAATGGTAATATTGGTCTCAAAATTTTATTATTTTGTTGAAAATTCAACAATTTCTTGACCAAATAATCTTTTTTTTTAATATAACTAATTTGTTAAACCTTTCGGTTGGAAAATTTATCTCTTCTTGTACAAGTCTTTCTTAAAAATTAAATTTACTTTCAGAAATTCATAATTTTAATTAAAAATTCATTTCTTTGGTCGAAAATTGAGCTACTATGATAGAAGTCAAATTTTATTGTTGAAAGTTAATTTTTCTGAGTGAAAATTTAATTACTTGGTTAAAAAATTAACTTTTTTGTAGAAAATTCTTCTATTTGTCTTAAAAATCCAACTGTTTGTTAGCAAATCCAAGTATTTTGTAGAAAATTAGTTTTTCATTGAAAGTTATATTTTCAAATGAAAATTTAACTACTTCATGTTTGTTTTAAAATTGATCTTGTTAGTTTGAAAATAGAAATATTTGGTTCAAAATTGATGTCATTTGTTGAAAATTCGTCTTTCTTGTAGAAAACTGATCTCCTTGATTGAAAATTCAAGTAATTTGTTAAAAATGTAAGTTTTTTGTTGAGAATGCGTCTTTTTTAATAAAAAATGTATTTTCTTAGTTGAAAATTTATCTTTTCGTTTGAAAATATAATTGTCTGTGTGAAAAATCGTATTTTTCAGTTAAGATATCAAATATTACATTTTTTCTTCAAAATTAATCTTTTTGGTTCAAAACTTCAACTATTTGGTTAGAAGCTGAGCTTTCTTCAAAATTGATTTTTCTGTAGAAAATTCCTAATCTCAATGAAGAATTCATCTCTTTGGTCAAAACTTTAACTACTTCGATAAAAAATTAGTTTTTATTTTTAAAAACTTTTGTAAGTGAACATCTAATTATTTGGTTGAAAATTGATTTAATTTGTTGAAAATTAGTCTTTTTTGTATAAAAATTGATTTCCCTAATTTCTATCTTTCTCAATCTTCCTATTTCCATCGGGGATGTGTCAAATACCAGTATTTTAATCTTGAAATACTTTTATAATGGAATCTTTTATGAACAGAATGAAACAGTATTTCATATGAAAATTGGAAATTTTCAAATTAATTAATTTATTTTAAACGAAAAAATGTCTCTTCCACTATAAAAGATGGCTCTTTAACGAAATACTTGAATTTTCAATAAAATAATTAACATTCTTACAGAATAGTTCAATTTGCAACCTAAAAATATAAATCCGCAACAAAAAGTGTCATATTTTCTGAACCTTCAAGTCAAAAGACGACTTTTCTCTACAAAAATTAAATTTACAAACAAAAAATATGACTTCAGCAAAAAATTATTTTTCGACGAAACCGATGCATTTTTACCCAACAAAAATGAAATTTTAAACCCAGATAATTTGTTTTTTCGCCAAAAAAAGAGAATTCTCAGCTAAAAAAGATCAATCTTAAGAAAATGGAAAAGTTACATTTTCAGTTAAAAAATTAATTTTAAACTGAAAAAAAGACTTTTTCACTGAACAGTAAAATTTTTCACCAAACACATAAGCCTCCAAACAAACAAATAAATTTTCAAGTATGTAGTTTAACTTTCACCCAATTAGTTGCATTTTTAATTTAAAAATAATAATTTTCAACAAAATAGTTGAAGACTCGAGCAAAGAAGAATAATTTTTAACCAAAAATTTACATTTTCATGAAAAAAAGAAATTTCTACCAAAGCGGATGAATTTACAAATTAAAAAGATAAATTCAAGAGAATATTTGAATTTCCTGTTGAAAAGGATTTTAGTAGAATTTTCACGATCAAAATATGAATTTTAAACCAAGAAATAAGTTTCTACTGAAAAAATTGAATTTTCAATCCAAAAAGAAGAATTGTTAGAATTTTTTAGAAGGAATTTAAAAAAAAAAATTTTTAATTGTTGAATTCTCTACCCAATAGTTGCATTTTTATAAAAAAAATGAAATTTCTATTAGAACAGATGCATTTTTATTTAAGGAAAAGACAAATTTTTAAAAAATAGTTTAATTTGCCGTTAAAAAGGATTTTAGTAAAATTTTCACGATCGGTGTATGAATTTTTAACCAGGAAATAAGTTTCTACGAAAAAAATTGAATTTTCATTCCAAAAGGACGATTTTTTACCTAAAAAGGATGACTTTCGAAAATAATTGTTGAATTCTATACCCAATAGTTCCATTTTTATCCAAAAAAGTTGAAATTTCTCTTAAAACAGATGAATTTTTATTAAAAAAGAAAACAAATTTTAAAAAATAGTTGAATTTTCATCCAGAAAAGATTCCAGTTGACTACTTAAGGTCAAAATTGAATTTTTCATCCAAAAAGACAAATTTTGTCAACCAAAAGGATAGAATTTTCAACAAAATAGTTGAATTCTCTACCAAATAGTTTAATTTTTATCCAAAAAAGATGAAATTTGTATTTGTGCTAGAACAGATG
>CAKNXH010062077.1:23026-63337 GCA_932178445.1 Andricus quercusramuli
ATTCCAGTTCACTTTCCAACATCAAAATAAGAATTGTAAACTATAAGATAATTTTCTGTTCAATAGTCGAATTTGGAACCAAAAGCTGAATTTTTAACAAGATTGTCAAATTTTTAATCAAACAGCGGCATTGTCCAAGAAAAATGAAAATTCTATGAAAACAGGTGAATTTTTAAATCAAAAAGACAAATTTTCAAAAAAAAAAGAGTTAAATTTTCATCCAAAAGGATTTCAATAGACTTTCCCGTGCAGAAATTTCGCCGTGGCCCCGACCGGGCCCAGACTCTTTCATATCGGGCCCTGATGTGGAAATCGAGCCAGGGCCAGACTCATCAAGAAACACGTAGCCACCTCGGAGCCATGTCTAGGGGCCCGATCAAACGCCCGATCTGTCCCCGGTCTGGCCCCTATTATTTACCCGAGTCTAGCCACATTATTTACTTTTCTACTAGGAATTAAAATGCTTCAAAATAATTATAATTAAATATTAAATGAAAAGCCAAATTAATAGGATTGAGCTTTATTTTAATAACACCTTAAAAATAATTCAAAATGGTTATTTGGACTTCTGCTTCCGATTACCGTCCCAGTCTTTTGCATTCCAAAATATAACCTCAAAATTCCAACTACTTGTTTTACAAAAAAAAAACGCTACCGAGCGAAAAAATATCAAATAATAATTTTTTTGACTAAAATGAGGAAATCGAATGTTTAGGTTAGAACTTGGATCCAGTACAATACAATTAAATATATCACAAAATGTAATAATACCATAAAAAATGTAACACCATAAAAGACTTGCCTTCGTTGCTTTCGTTTTCATCGCGTAAATACGGAATTTTGCTGATGGCACGATGTTTGCGAACACGCGGTGTGCTCCTTAATTTTGGCATTTATTATTAATGTATTAAGAATATATTATACGGTCGAACACTCCCAGAACATTTGCAACACAACGCCACGAAGGAAAACAAAAATTAAGGTTATGTTCGTGATTATATTACATCTAGCGCATGTGGCTTAAGATGGCGCTGCGAAGAGGCTATATGACGTCACAGTTCATAGCCCGGTCTGGTACGAGTCAGGGCCACAGAATTCTTCCTATCAGGACCAGATAGTACACATCGGATCAGGCCCTAGTCGGTAATCGGTAGTATATATGGCGATTTCTGCACGGGTTTCTACAGAAAAAATATAAATTTGAACAAAAAGTCAATTTTCTAGGAAATAGTTTACTTTTCGACAAAACAGTTGCATTTTTGTTCAAGAAAGATGCAATATTTCTACTAAAAAAGATGAACTTTCAAATCAAAAAGACAAATTTTCAGAAAAAATATTTGTCATCCAAAAATGATTCCAGTTGACTTACCAGCAGCAAAATATGAATTTTCAACAAAAGGTTGATATCATACAAAAAGAGATGAATTTTCAACCCAAGAAGAAAATTTTTTACAAAACAGTTGAATTTGCAAAAAATGATGTATTTTTAAGAAAATTGTTAAATTTGCAACCAAATAATAAAATTTATAACTAAAAAAATAATCTTCAGGAGAAAGTTTTTACGAATTCGCAAAAATTACGTACATGAGAGTACATGAGTAAAAACAAAATGCCTCGACCCCGCCCCCCCCCCCCCATCGAGCTGTTACGTTTGTTTTTTTGGAATTTTGAAAATGCTAGAACTCCGGTAATTTTTTTTATCAGAAAAAGTAATAAGGATATTTTGTTCGTCTTTTTGCGTATACGCAAAAATAGTAAAATAAAAATAGTTACAATTATATACAATAATTGTGAATGATAAGGAAACATGTTTTTTAGAACAGCTGTTTTACTTCTCTTAACTTTGAAAATACGAATTTCGAAGATTTACAACTCCTTAGGACCAAACGAAAGTATTTTAGAAAACGTTGAATATTCCAGAATGCACATGAATTTTCAACTAAAAACTATCAATTTTCAACAAAATAGTTAAATTTTCAACTAATGTCATGAATTTTGAGCTAAAATTATAAATTCAATCAAAAAGATTAATTTTTAACCTAGAAGATTAAGTTTATGCAAAAAAGACGAATCGAAAAAATACATGACGTTCCACACAAATAGTTGAATTTTCAACTAACAAAGACAAATTTTCTACCAAAAATGGATTAGTTGAAAAAGGTAATTTTCTATCAAGAAATAAAAATTTTCAACCACATATTTGAATTTTTAATTAAAAAAGATAACATTCCAACCAAAAATGGAATAGTTCAATTTACAGTGAAAAAACGTTGTTTTCTTTCAGAAAAAATACGATCTACTAACAAAATAATTTAATTATCGACCAAAGAGATGAATTTTTAATTATAATGCTGAATCTTCAATAAAAAATTCAGTTTTTCAACGAAAGAGTTCAATTTTTTACAATTTCAATCAAAAAGATTTATTTTCATCCAAGAAGATTAATTTTAAACCAAAAAATAATTTAAAAAGAAACATAAATTTTCAACCAGAAATGGAGTAGTTCAATAATCAGTTAAAAAATTAATGGTTGTTCAAAAAAAAACGAATATCCAACAAAATAGTTAAATTTTCAACCCAAGAGATGCATTTTCAACTAAAATGATGAATTTAAAATTTAAAAAAATCGAATGTTTAACGAAAAAGCTCAGTGTTTTATATTCTCAATCACAAAGATTAATTGTATAGCTAAAAAGAGGAATTGAAAAAAAAATTACATAAAATATTCAAATTCTCAAACAAAAGTGGTAGTTTAATTTTCAGTTTAATAAAATAATTTTCAGGAAAAAGAAAAACGAAATTTCAACAAAATATATGGATTTTGAAAAAATGACTTTGTAACAAAATATAACAAAACGAAAAAAGATGGATTTACAACCACTAATAAAATAGTACACTTTGCAATCAAGGAAGATTTTTCAGTCAAGAGAAAAAAAACTGCAACCAAACTGTTGAATCTTGAAACCAAAAAGGTGAATTACCTACAAAATATTTGAAGTTTCAACATCAAAATATGAGTTTCGAACACGAAAATATAAATTTTCGACTAAATATTTTAATTTTCGATAAAGATAGGTAAATTTTCAACGACAACAAAATGAGTCTTTCAACAGAGCTGTTGAATTTTCAACAAAATAAATACATTTTTAGGGAAATTGAAAAATTCTTAACCAATTCACTGCGAAATTAATCTGTTTTACAAGTATGCTAGTTTGTTTGTTTTCAGTTGAACCTTTGGCTAATTCAAAGCAAAAAAACTTTTGTTCTAGTTTATAATAGTATATTATATTTGTTTTGAATTGAAAAATTAATCTTATAACCTAAATTGTTCAGCAATACTTAAAACAATAAAATATTAAGATATTAACCATTTCTGCGTCCTCATTTTCCACATGTATTTGAATATCTGAAGTGAATATTTTTGCTATTATTGGATTAGGCTGGGTGCAGTCCAGCTTTAAAAGACCGTCATGGTCGAGTTTTTCGCCTACGAAAAAAAGTGTAATCTTAAAATTAAAACATTTACAAAAGTCTTCAAAGCTTTAATCACACATGTATAAAATACTATAATAAGTAAGATGAAAAAATTCTTGTGATGACCGGCATTGTTTCACGTTGTGGAAATGACCCAGATAACATTACGTGCCGGCAGGTGATCGGCCCGACGGGCTGGAGACCAGCGTGCCTGCTAAATGCACGCGACAGGCCGGCAGAGTCGGAATGTGACCGAAGGGCGGACAACGGCAGACAACGGTCCGGCACATTAGACGCCCGTCGGGCTTGCAAACGGCGAGAAACGACGGGCCTGCGACTTGCACGACCGCTGCAGGCTGATAGTGCGAGTAGTTTGAGATCGAAAACGCGCATGCGCGTTTTGGATCAGCTTTTCTACTCGTGTTTCATCTCGTGTGGCTTTCACACCCGTGAATTTTCGCTCGGATGTGAGTGAAAGTGTACGATTCGCAAACAATTGTTCATGTTAGCTATAAGAAGATCGTAGTTTTAAAAAAAATTGAAAAAAATTATAAGAATTTCTTAAAGCATGCAGTTTCCTAACATATGAAACCGCCTTTGTTAGCAATTATTTGCTGTCGATGTCCTTCAAATCAAAAAAATTAGAAAATAGCACGAAAGGTAACTTGGACTTATTATACGCAGAATCTCGTCATTACCTTTCGTGCTATTTGGAAATTTTTATTTTATTTACATTAAAAAAGATTTTTATAAATTTAATCTACTCGCACATTCAGCCTGCATTTTATCGGACCGTCGGTCATTCAGTTCGCCGGACCGCGTCGCTCCCGCCTATAGGGCCTATACACATCAATGGTGTGCACATTAAGGTGCATATCTGCCGGCACGTCGGTCCGATCGATCGGACCGCGGGCCGCCAGATCGCTTGCAGTTGGTAGGCATTTTGCTATCTGGGTGAGGTTAGGGATCATCATAACTATATTACAATGAAGTAGAGGAAATAATACTTACAATAAAATTGTGGGATCTTATCGGCGAATCCCCAATTCGCCAACACGGGTTAAGGAACTTGTTCTACCTTTGTAGGCCATCAAAAAATGTGCCAAAGGAAAATTCCAATCTGATTAATCTTTCGAAAGTTATCGTGCCTACAAGATACTACAGACAGACGGACAGACAGACCTTCGTAAAAAAAACGTTTTTTCTGACTCAAGAGGTCTCAAAACGTGGAGATTTGATGAAAACCGACAAAGTCAAATTATACATAAAACTAGTACCTTCTCAATAGAATGAGAATGTAAAAAAGAACTCTTCCAGAAGGAAAATGAATTCTTTGACAACTAAAGAGTTATGCAATGCTTTCTGAATTCTTACCCACTTCAATGAGTCTGGTGGCGGTATACTTTTAGCATTTGCATTTAAAGCGGAATGTCTGTGACATTGAAATATTCCTGTCTATATCGCAGTTAGAATCGACTTTATTTATAGCTTCAACCATATACACAGAGTTTTAAAAAGTCATTTAATTTAAACTCCCGAGTTGCGAAAGTCCATTTCGATGCAAAGCCAGGAGTAATTTTTTCCTTTTAATAACTTCAAGAAGGCTGATCGGATTCCAGAAAGAGAAAATGAGGTCCACGACCATCTTATCGGATATTATCTTATCAAATCTCAAAACTCGATAAGGACTTAGCGACAGTCTATAATGCTATTAGTTTTCAAATCTTTGAACTTTAAATTAAACTTTACCTTTTCATATTCGTCACTTCATTTTTTCTGGAAATGAAGACCAAATTAAAATCCAGATTTTTCTCTTATTTTTTTGTTCTAAAAATTTTAGGTATAAAAAGTCCTTCTTTAAAAAATTGACGAAAATTTAAGATTTCCTTATGAAAAATTGTATTATTCATCCAAAGCCAGACGAAGCAGAATTGAAGATTGTATTTTATATGAGCAAAAGTAACTTTATTGTGAAATATTAATCAAAAGTTCTATTTTTGTATCAGGTGAAAAATTACGATTTTTCAATATTTTCATTGCATTATTTAAACAGGAATAATTATTTTTGAAAAACAAAATTTACTCAAAAATATACATTTTGAAAGAAAAATGAAAGAATCACACTTTCAGTACAAATAATTAAGTTTAAACCAAGAAAAAGGGAATTGTTAACATAAAAAAATTAATTCTTTGATAAAAATGGAATAGCAACATTTCCAGTTCAAGTAGTTCCTTTTCAACAACAAAAAGAATTTTCAACAAAACAGTTCAATTTTCAAGCAAAGAAATTAATTTTTGACTAAAATGAGGAATATTCAACCCAGAAAGGAATTTTTAACCTGTAGTTACATTTTCAACACTAATATGAATTTTCCACCGAAAAAAGATAAATAGCTGATTTTTCAAGTGACAAAGATAAATTTCAGACCAAATATGGAATAATGAAATCTTCGATTGAAAGAATTCGTTTTTAACAACAACAACAACAAAATAATTTTCAAAAAAATTGTTGAATTTTTAGATGTTAAACCAAACATGAAATAGTCGAATTCTCAAATCAAAAAATTTATTTTTCACAACGAAAACTTAATTTTCAGGCAAAATTTGAATTTTCAAAGAAGAAAGATTAATATTCTACCTCAAGAGACAAAGTTTCAACAAAATACAGACATTTTTAAACCAAATAGCTGAATTTTCAAGTGATGAACATAAATGTTGAAACAAAAATGGAATAGTTGAATTTACAATTTAAATAATTTATTTTTAACAACAAAAAATGTATTCTCAATGAAATATTTAAATTTTTAAGCAAATAAATTAATTTTTAAATAAAAAATTAATATTCAACCAAAAAAAATGAATGTTCAGCCCAATAGTTAATTTTTTTACAAAAAAATACATATTTTCAATGAACCAGATAAATTGTCAATAAAACAGTTCAATTTTAACCAAATAGATGTACTTTCAACCAACAAGACCGAATTTCTATCAAAAAAGACCAAATTTATAAAAAAAAATGGACTAGTTGAATTTTTAGTTCAAAAAATTAATTTGTTAACAAAAAATATTAATTTTCAATAAATACATGAATGTTCAACCAAAATCGGAGTTTTTAAACTGATCTTAACCTAATATTTTAGTTTTAAACTAAAAAATATTAATTCTCAACAAATACAAGAATTTTCAACCAAAATTTGAATTTTTAAAATGATTTTAACCTAATATTTCAATTTTCAACCAAAAAAATTAATTTTCAACAAAATAGTCAATTTCTTAAACAAAGAAATTAATTTTGAAATAAAATAATGAATCTTCAACAACAAAAAAATGAATTTTTAACCCAATAGTTTAATTTTCTACAAAAAAATCACAAGTTTCCAAAGAAAACAGATACATTTTCAAGAAAATAATTTAATTTTCAACTAAACAGATGAATTTTCTACCAAGGAGATTAAATTTCTATCAAAAAAGACCAATTTTTGACAAAAAATGGAATAGTTGAATTTTCAGTCAAAAAAATTAATTCTTCATAAAAAAATATTAATTTTCAACAAAATACAGAAATTTCTAAACCAAATAGCTGAATTTGGATGTGATGTAGATAAATTTTGAACCAAACATGAAATAGTTGAATTTTCAATTGAAAAAAAAATTTTTTTCGAAAAAAGAACGAATTTTCAACAAAATAGTTTTTTTCAAATGAAGAAATTCATTTTTTAAATAAAATCATGAACCTTCAATCAGAAAAAAATTAATTTTTAACCGAGCAGTTGAATTTTGTACAAAAAAAAAGACAAATTTTCAACAAAATAGTTTAATTTCCAACCAAAAAGATGAATTATCAACCAACAAGATTAAATTTTCATCATAAAAGATAAATTTTCGAAAAAAAAAATGGAATGGTTAAATTTTCAGTTAAAAAAATGAATCCTCCATTTAGAAAAACAAACTAATTTCCAATCAAAGAAATAAATTTTCTAACGAATAGATTGATTTATCGCCGAAAAATATTAATTTAAAAAAAATTGACTTTTTGAACAAATTAAAATTTTCAAAATGATTTTAACCTTAGAGTTTAATTTTCAGACAAAAAGATAAATTTTCAACCAAGAAAATTAATATTCTACCAAAAAAGACAAAGTTTCAACAAAATACAGACAAAATATGAATTGTCGAGAAAATTGTCAAATTTTTGAAGTAAGAACTTAATTTTCAACTAAAATAGTGAATCTTCAACAACAACGACAAATTTTTGAGCCAATAATTGAATTATCTACAAAAAAGATGAATTTTAAACAAAATGGATACATTTTTTTACAAAATGTTTCATTTTTCAACAAAATAGTTCAATTTTCAACCAAACAGATAAATTCTCCACCAACAAGATTAAATTTCTGTCAAAAAAGATAATTTTCAATTTAAAAAAAAAACGACTAATTTTTAATCAAAGCTGAAATGTGAAAAAGTATCAAAGTTATTTTCCATCAATAATCCCATTTTTATTTAACGCGATTTAATTATTTGGTTGAAAATTTTATTATTTGGTTAAAAGTTTAATTATTCTGATAAAAATTCAACAATTTTGTTAAAAGGCGATCTCTTTTTTTTGAAATCAACTATTTTTATGAAAAAATTCAAATATTTTGTTGCGAATTAACTTTATTGTTCAAAATTTATATTTTCGGCTTGTGTTTTCAACTCTCTTGTTATAAAAATCGTCTTCCTGACTTAAAAATTCAAAAATTTGATTAAACTCATGGAAAACTTATTATATTACCTTTGAAGCTTTTAAAATCCCTTGAAATTATTAAAATATTTAGAAATCTTATGAAATCCCGTGACGTCTTATTCTTAAATTTCCTAAAACCGTATTTTATGATTTGGTTGAAAATTTAATTTTTTTCAACTTCAACAATTTTATTTAAAAGACTTCTTTTTTGGTTGAAAAGACAACAATTTGGTTTACAATTAACTTTTCTGTAGAACATCCAACTATTTTATAAAAAATTCGACTTTTTTATGAATTCAACTGTTTTCAATTTGAAACTTTTTTGGTTGAAATGTCAAATATTACATTTTTGGTTAAGAATTTATCTTTGTTGATTAAAAAATCAAATATGTACGTGGCTAAAAATTGAATTACTTTGTTGAAAATTTATTTTTCTTATGTTGATATTTCATGATTTTAATTGAAAAATCATATTCTCGAGTAAAAATTGAACTGCTTCATAGAAAATTTAACAATTTGTTAGAAAATTAAAGTATTGTTTAAAAGTTGAACTAATGTATTGAAGACTCAATTTTTTAGTTCTATTCATCATTTTGGTTGAAAATTCGTATTTTCGAGCTGAAAATTCAACTATTTCGTAGTAAACTCATATTTTTGGCTTGAAAATTTAACAATTCTATTGAGAATTCAACTTTTTTATTGAAAATTCGTCTTTTTGGATAAATTCAACTGTTTTTAAGTGATAATTAAAATATTTTTCGGTTGACAATCCAACTGCTTGGTTGAAAGTTGAACTATGTTCTTTCCTAAAAGTTAATTTTTTTGCTTGAAAAATTTGCTGAAAATTCATTTTTCTCAGCTGAAAATTGAAGTACTTTGTTAAAAATTCATTCATTTTATTGATGATTCATCTTTTCTTGTAAAAACTTGATCTTCTTGTTTAAAAAATAAACATTTTGATTGAAAATTCAACGTTGGACTCTTTTCTTGATAATACATTTTCTTTGATTTATCTTTTTGGTTGAAAATTTAATTAGTTTGTTGAAAATAATTTTTTTTTTGCTAAAAATGTAACTATTACATGTTTTGTTGATAATTTTTTTTAATCAACTACTTGATTCAAAGATGAACTATACTTTGGAAAAAATTAATTTCGTTTCGTTGAAGTTGCATCCTTTCAGTCGAAAATTTCACTATTCAGTCGTAAATTAATGTTTTTGTTGAAAATTCATATCTTAAGATTTAAAATTCGTCTGTTTGGTTCAAAAATTTCACAACTTGGTAGAAAATAAAAATAATCGGTAGAAAATGAACTTTTTTGTTAAAAATGCATACGTTTGGTTAAAAATTAAACTACTTTTGTAGAAAATTAAATTTTTTGGTTAAAAATGAAACTATTTACTTGAAATTTTAACTATTTTATAAAAGTTCGTTTTTTTCAAAAATAATTGTGTTCGTCTGAAAATGTAGCTGTTCCATTTTTGGTAGAAAATTAATGTATTTTGTTGAAAATTTATCACTTTAGTTGAGCAGTAAGAAAAAAATTTTTTTGGTTGTTTAAAAATTCATCATTTTAGTCTGAAATTGCACTGTTTATTCGAAAATTATTATTTCTACCTTGATAATAATTAAACAAATTGCTAGAAAATTAAACTATTTTGTTGAAAATTAACTTTTTTGGTTAAAAATTCATGTTTTTGGTTAAAAATTAAACTATTCATATAAAAATTCTACTATTCTATTGGAAATTCATTTTTTTTGTTTGAAAATCAATTTCGTTTGTTGAAAATTCATCTTCCTTTATTGAAAATTAATTTTCATGTTGATACTAGTTATTTTCCGGTTTAAAAGTCAAATATATATTTAAAAATTCAATTTTTCACATTGATAATCAAACTTACTTCAAATTACTTCTTTTTTATTAAAAATTAAACTATTTATATAAAAAACTATTCGGTTGGGAATTAATTTTTTTGTTTGATAATCAGTTTTGTTTATTGAAAATTTATCTTTCTTTATTGAAAATTAACTTTCATGTTGATACTAGTTATTTTCCGGTTCAAAATTTAACTATATACTAAAACATTCAACCTTTTAACTTAATAATGAAACAAATTGCCAGAAAATGAAACAATTCTGTTGAAAATTGATTGAAAATTCATGTTTTTGGGTAAAAATTAAATTATTTATATGAAAATTAAACTATTCTGTTGAAACTTCTTTTTTTTCGTTAAGAATTAATCTTGTTTGTTGAAAATTCATTTTTCTTCACTGAAAAATAACTTTGTTGAATTAATCTGTTTGGTTGAGGATTCACCTATTTTGTTAATTAGTTTTTTTTGTTAAATTTAACTGGTGGATAATTCTTTTTCTTGAAAATTTAGTTGTTTTTACTGCAAATTTAATTCTTCCATTTTTGGCTAAAAACTTATCTTTTTTAGTTCAAAATTTAACTATTTGATTAAAAGTTCATGTGTTTTGTTAAAAATATTCATTTTTTTTAGAAAATTGATTTTTCTGTTAGGAATTTAATCTTCTTGATAAAATACAGTTCTTGATTGAAATTCATCTTTGTCGGTTTAAAAAATTCTGTCATATATTCTGGTTTAAAATTCAACTGTTTTGTGGAAAATCCATCCTTTTCGACTGAAAATTCATCTTTTATGGTAGAAAAGTCATCTTTCTTGGTGATCAAAGAGATGAATTGTGTCAAAATTTTTGATTTTGGGTGTTCTAGGGGATTTTTGTAATTTTAGGGGGAAAAGGAAAAAAAGGGGATTCGGTAAAAAAATGGGACGACCTGTGATCCCTGAGAATGATTTTCTATCTACATTTATGTACATTCCTAATTATTATTCTTATTCGTTTTAATTTATTACTCACACTTCGCGTAATCACTGCATTTTTCGGATAGTTCGTTCTTTTTTTCAAACAAGGGAAGAACGTAAAAGTGCCTGGGGTCGAGAAATCCCGCTTTATGCCTGTTCTCATTAGAATTCCATCGATCGAGCACCACACGAGAATTCTTCAAATTGCACGAGATTTAAAGTTCGCGTAAGCTTTCACGGTGAAATTTTATTTTCAACGTTGCCTTTGGGACACATTCACAGAGGTCAAGACATATATTAAACATCTGGAACTATGGAAGCAGTCAGAACAGATTTAATACCAAATTTAGGAGAACTGTGTCATACAAGATTTAAAAAATTTCATTCGAAAGGGTTCTAGTGAGGCTCTGACGAGTTTTCCTTATTTCTAATCGGGCTCTAGTGGGGGAAACTAGTCGGAGCCCTATCGGTAAAGTAATGCTTTTGTCGATATGGGCCCTGTCAGACTTTGTAGTAGTGTTCTAGTGTTATTAGAAATCGTCTGTTAATATCAATCTGATCTAATATAAGTAGGGCTGCAAACAATTCCAAATATAGATTCAAAGAACGTAAATTTTTCGAACAAACTTTCAGTTATACTTTTGCACTATAATTTCCATAAGAGAACATTGACGATTAGAGGATAGGATAACCGTAATTCAATACACAATTTTACTATTTGTTAGCATTAAAAAATGCGATGCCAATACGAACTCATAATATATTTTTGTATTCGCGATATGCATACACACTCAAAATTCTAATAAATGATTATTCAAATGTGAAAGATTTTGATCTTTTATAAACATATTAACATGTGGCGGACTGGCAGGCAACTTCAATCAGGGCGTCAGTCGATGTGCGTCGCCTGTGACGCACATCGCTGCAGGCGACGCACATCGGCTGATTTCCTCGCGACTTCCAGATCGAGTGATTTCATCGACTGACATCCATTTTTGACTGAAAACTGATCTTTCTAAGTTAAAATGAGTAACAAATATAATTATTAAATGCCCACACTACTGCAAACTCATATTTTCATATTTGTGATACTTATACACACTCAAAACTTTATTGAATAATTATTCGAATGTGAAGTATTTTGATCTCTTATGAACATATTACCATGTGTTAGACTGGCAGGAAACTTCAATCAGGGCGTCAGTCGATGTGCGTCGCCTGTGACGCACATCGGCTGACTTCCATTTTTGGCTGACAGCTGATTTTTTCTTGCTAACAAATGATCAACAAACACATTGGGAATTTCAGGAAGAATGAAAATAAATTTCGTTCAATTCATGGCAAATAATTGAGTAACTTCATTTTTCACAGAGCTATTATTATTATTATTATTATGATCATAATATTAGGACTAAGGAACAATTTTTAACTGAATGAGTTTTCTATTATTCATATGAAACAATTTCTATATTCATCTAAAATCTTGCAAATACATAACAATATTTTCTATGATGGCCTTACTACTACAATCTCATAATATATTTTCATATTCGCACTATGCATACACAATCAACATTTCAATCAATAATTATTCAAATTTCAAAGATTTTGATCTTTTATAAACATATTACCATGTGGCAGACGCAGGAAACTTCAATCAGGGCGTCAGTCAATGTGCGTCGCCGGCGACGCACATCGGCTGACTTCCATTTTTGGCTGACAGCTGATGTTTTTTTACTAACAAATGAGTAACAAATACATTGGGAATTTCAGGAAGAATGAAAATAAATTTCATTCAATTCATGGTAAATAATTGAGTAACTTCATTTTCCACAAAGCTATTATTATAATGATAATAATCTTAGGACTGAGAAACAATTTTTAACTGAATTAGTTCCCTATTATCTATTTGAAACAATTTCTGTATTTATCTAAAATCTTGCAAATACATAACAATATTTTCTATGATGGCCTTACTACTACAATCTCATAATATATTTTCATATTCACGATATGCATACTCCCTGAGAATTGTAATAAATAATTATTCAAATGTGAAAGATTTTGATCTTTTATGGACATATTGCCATGTGGCAAACTGGCAGGAAACTTCAGTCAGGGCGTCAGTCGATGTGCGTCGCCTGTGACGCACATCGGTTGACTTCCTCACAACTTCCACGTCGACTGACTTTCATTTTTGGCTGAAAGCTGGCCTTTTCCAGTAACAAATGATTAACAAATACATTAGAAATTTCAACAAAAATGAAAATGAATTTCATTCAATTCATGAAACAATTTCTATATTCATCTGGAATCTTGCACATAACAATATTTTCTATGATGGTCTTACTACTAAAAACTCATAATATATTTTCATATTCGCGATATGCATAAACACTCAAAACTTTATTAAATAATTATTCGAATGTAAAAGATGTTGATCTCTTATGGACAGGATTTGTATGAATCTTATGGCAGGATGGCAGGAAACTTCTATGAGGGCGTCAGCCGACGTGCGTCGCCGGCGACGCACATCGGCTGACAGCTGGTGTTTTTTACTGACAAATGATTAACAAATACATTGGGAATTTCAGAAAGAATGAAAATAAATTTCATTTGCTCCGTTGGCAAATAATTGAGTAACTTCATTTTCCACAAAGCTATTATTATAATGATAATAATATTAGGACTAAGAAACGATTTTTAACTGAATTAGTTTTCTATTATTTATATAAAACAATTTATATATTTATCTAAAATCTTGCAAATACATAACAATATTTTCTATGATGGCCTTACTACTACATACTCATAATATATTTTCATATTTGCGTACAATTTTTTCCTAAAAATAAATTTTTCGTTCTGAAAAATTAAGTATTATGTTTTGGGTTGAAAAATGTATCCTTTATAAGTTAAAAATTCAACTATTTGGCGAAAAATTAATTTTGTTTGTTGAAGATTCATCATTTTGGTTGAAGATTCAACTATTTGGTTAAAAATGTTTTTTTTTAGTTGAATTAAACTGATTAAAAAATCATTTCCTTCTTGTTGAAAATTACTTTTTCAAATTGAAAATTTAACGATTTTATTTTCCTTGGAAAATTAATCTCTTTTGTTGAAGATTCAACTATATTTCCAAGCAATTTATTCCTGTTTCCAAGAAACTTCCAATTCCACTCATTTTCTCATTAAAATTTATACTGAATCAATAGATCCGAATAAGAAAAACCATATATTCCTGGCTAAAGGTTTTCTTTTTTTTTTTTTTTGAAAAGTCCATCATTATACTTTTGGTTCGGAAATTATCTCGATTGGTTAAAAATTTGTATATTTGGTTCAAAATTTAATTAATTCGTTGAAAATGCAAACGTATGAAAAAATCATCTTCTTTGTTACAAATTAAAATATTTTCTTGAAATTTCGTTTCATATTTGATTAAAGGTTTAGTTTTTCAACTGAAAATTTAACTATTTTCTTTTCGTTTAAATGTTTATCTTCTTCAGTTAAAAATATAATTATCTGGTTAATAATTCATCCTCCTCAAATGAAAACTCAAGTACTCAGTCAAAATTAATGTATTTTCTTGATAATTAGTTTTTGATATGGAAAATTAGTCTTCTTGGTTAAGAAATAAGCTTTTTGATTGAAAATTTAACTACTTGGTTGAATACTGAACTTTTTTCTTGCCAAGTTTTTAATGGAAATTGATATTTTAAATTGAAAATTAATATCTTAAAATTAAAATTAATCTTTTCTAGTCGAAAATTCATGTATTTTGTTAAAAATTCTTCATTTTTGGTTGAATTGAACTGCTTTTGATTCAAAAGTAAAATATTTTTTGTGAAAATATTAACTATTGAACTATTTGGTGGTAAATTATTTTTTTTAGAAAATTAATATTTTTGGGTTAAAATTGAATTGTTTTGTAGAGAATTAATCTATTTGGCTGCAAGTTCAATCGCTTTTTTATGGAAAATTAGTCTTGTTGATTGAGAAATCAACTTTTTGAGTGAAAATTCAAATATTTGGTAAAAAAACAAATTTGGTTAAAAATTGAACATTAATTCATTCGAAAACTACTTTCTTGTGAATTAATTTTTTCTCGTTGAAAATCAATTTTTTTTGTTAAAAATTAATTTTTTGTTGAAAATTTCATTACACTTTTGGCTCGGAATCGATCTCTTTTTGTTAAGAATTCTGATATTTGTTTGAAAATTTAATTATTTTGTTAAAAGTTCAAGTATTGTATTAAAAAAGTCATCTTTTCTTTGCTCACAAATTTAACTACTTGTTTAAAGGTTGAACTATTTTGTTAAAAATTCATCTTTTTGTATGAAGATTCATCTCCTTGTTATTTAACTATTTTGTTGAAAATTTGTTTCATTTTTGATTATAAATCCATTTTTTAAACTGAAAATTTCATTCATGTATTTCGTTAAAAATTTGCCTTTTTTGGTTGAATTCGACCATTTTTTATTCAAAATCGAAATATTTTTTGTTGAAATATTAACTGTTACATTTTTCGTGAAAAATCCCTTTTTTAGTTAAAAATTCAAATATTTGGAAGTATATTAATTTTTTGTTGAAAATTCATCATTTCCATTGCGAATCAACCTATTTGGTTAAAGATTTGTATTTTTGAGTTAAATTAAACTATTTTTTATTCAAAATTAAAATATTAACTAATATATTTTTCTTTGAGAATTCATTTTTTCAGTATAAAAATCAACTAATTGATTTAAAGTTGATTTACTATGCAAACAATTCATTTTTTTATTGAGGAATCATCAGTTTAGTTGAAAATGCAACTTTTTGGTCGTAAATTAATAATTAATTTTTTGTTTAAAATTTATATTTTGGGGTTAAAATAAAACTGTTTTATAGAAAATTCATCTTTTCGGCTTGAAAATTCAATAAGTTAGTAGAAAATTAAACTTTTTGGTTGCAAATTCAATTATTGTTGAAAAATAACTTTTTGGTTACAATTCAAATATTTTGAAAGAAAAATAAACTATTTGGTTGAAATTTGAACTATTTAATTTAAAAAGGTAACTATTTTGTTGGCAATTTTTTTTTTCGTTAGTTGAAACTAAATATATATGTATGTGTTTTATTAATAATTCACTTTTTCATGGGAATATTTTGTAAAAACAAAACTATTTGGTTGAAAATTAAACAATTTATTTGAAAATTTAAATACTTTTTCGGAAATTAATTTTTTCTCGTTCAAAATTCATTTTTTTTGGTTTGTTAAAAATGCATTTTTTGTCTGCATGTTTAAATATTCCATTTTTGGTTGAAAATGTATTCTTTATGGGTTGAAAATTACATTTTTTGGAAATTTGTTTTTTTTTTAATTTGAATTGAAATGAGCAACATGTACATAGATAATTTCAGGAATTATAAAAACAAATTTTATTCAGTGCTTGATAAATAATTGAATAACTTTATTTTTCACAATTTTATTATTAGTGTGATAATAATATTAAGAATGACGGAAAATTTTCAACTGAAATATTTTTCTACTATTTATATAAAACAATGTCTATATTTATCTAAAATCTTGCAAGTACATAACATGTAATTAAATTCTTCTACAAAAGCATATTTCTTGGAAATAAGTTAACAAGCTATAAAGTTGTTATTTTCAACAATTATTAAACTAATCATTTCAAAGTAACGATCACATATTTTCTATGGAATTATCGTTGAAAAATGTGAATTATTCTGAAAAGCGAAACATTGACTTTCCTTTTGTTGTAACAATAAATTCTTATAGATTTAACACTCACTACAGAAAAGAGAAAAATAACATTTTTTTTGTCCTGATTCAGAATTTGAATTCTTTTGGAAAATTCCCTATTCCATATCAGAATTATTATTGTTCTCTTGGAAATTTTCTGTTTGAAATCAGGATCTATATTATAATTTTTTTCAAACATTCCCCCCCCCCCTCCTCCACACTTTCTGTACGTAATTTTTAGTATTCAACATTTTTCCTTATCTAGCTTTTTATTTTCCTTGATAATTAATATTCCAATACCAGAATTTTAATCTTAGAATACTTTTAACATAGAATCTTTTATAAACGGAATAAAACAGTATCTCCGATACAAATTCAAAATTTTCAAATTTATCAATTTATTTCAAACAAAAAAATGTCTTTTCTACTATAAAAGATGGCTTTTCCAACATAATAGTTTAATTTACAAGCTGAAAATATAAGTTTCCAACAAAAAGTGTCATAGTTTATATTTCAATCTAAAAACATGAAATTTATACCAAAAAAAAAGTTTTTTAAAACCAAAAAGACGAATTTTCAAAAAATCAAGATTTGTCACTGAAGAAATAAAATTTTACCTAAATTGTTGAACCTTCAAGACAAAAGACGAATTTTCTTTACAAAAATTGAATAGTTTTGAATAGTTATTAAATAGTTGAATTTTCATCCAGAAAAGATTCCAGTTGACTTTTCAAGATCAAAATATGAAGAAAAAAAAAAGTTTCTACGAGTAAAATTGAATTTTTCATCCAAAAAAACGGATTTTTTCAACCAAAATGGATGAATTTTTGACAAAATAGTTGAATTCTCAACCCAATAGTTGCATTTGTATCACAAAAGATTAAATTTCTTTCAAAACAGATGAATTTTCAAATAAAAAGAGAACACATTTTTTTTAATATTTGAATTTTCATCCGGGAAAGATTCCAGTTGACTTTTCAATATCAGAATATGAATTTAGAAAAAAAAATAAGTTTCTACGAAGAAAATTGAATTTTTCATCCAAAAAAAAAGAATTTTTTAAACCAAAAGAAAACCAATTTTTTTTAAATAATTGATTTTTCATTCAGAAAATATTCCAGTTGCCTTTTCAAGATCAAAATTGAATTTTTCATCCTAAAAGACGAATTTTTTCAACCAAAAGTACGACTTTTTAACAAAATAGTTAAATTTTCAACAAAACAGTAGAATTTTCAATAAAAAAGTATAACTTTTCAACAAGCAGTTGAATTTTGAAATCAGAAAAACAAATTTTCAAAAAAGAGTTGAATTTTCAACCGAACAATTGCATTTTTATTCAAGAAAAATAAAATATTTCTCTCAAAACATATGAATTTAAAAAAAAACTTCAAAAAAATAGTGAATTTTTATTCAAAGAAGATTCCAGTTCACTTTCCAAAACCAAAATAAGAATTGTAAACTGTAAGTTCATTTTCTGCTCAATCGTCGAATTTTTAACTAAGAAGTATGACTTTTTAACAAGGTCGTTAAATTTTCAACCAAACAGTTGCATTTTTGTCCAAGAAAAATAAAAATTCTACTAAAACAGGTGAATTTTTTAATCAAAAAGACAAATTTTCAAAAATAGAGTTGAATTTTCATTCAAAAGAATTTCAAGAGACTTTTCTACAGAAAAATACAAAGTTTAAACAAAAAGTGAATTTTCAATCAACAGTAGTATTTTCCTGTAAGAAAGATGCAATTTCTACTGAAATACGTACATTTTTAAATTAAAAAGACAATTTTTCAAGAAAAAAAAAATTTTGAATTTTCATCCAAAAAAGATTTTAATTTGACTTTTCAATATCAAAATATGAGTTCTAAACCAGAATTAAATTTTTCACGAAAACAGTTGAATTATCAAACAAAAAGGATAACTTTTCAACAAAATAGTCGAATTTTCAACCAAACAGTTGAAATTTCAACAACAACAAAATAAACTTTTATCCGAAAAAATTAATTTTAAAACCAAAAAAACGATATTTTAACGAATAAAGATATTTTAGTTATGAAAGAAAAAAAAGTTTATCTATACTGGTGAATCATCAAGCCAAAAGACGAATTTTCTGTTAAAAAATTTAATTTTCAAACAGAATAAATGAATTTTCAGAACAGAAATTATTCTCAACAAAATAGTTAAATTCGTACCCACGCAGTTAAATTTTCAATTTAAAAAGATCGATTTTCAAAAAAAATAGTTCAACATTAAACCAAAGAGATGATTTTTAAACTAAAAATACGAATCTTCAACCAAAATGTGATTTCTTAACAAAGTGATTCAACCAAAAGTTTTAAATAAAATAGTTGAATCCTTATAAGCAAAGGAAATTTTAATTAATTAATTTTTTCAATCAAACCGTTGCATTTTTGCCAAAAAAAATGAAAATTCTACTAAAACAGGTGAATTTTTTATCTAAAAAATTCAAATTTTCAAAAGAGTTGAATTTTAATCTGAGAGAATTTCAATAGACTTTTCTACAAAAAAATACAAATTTTAAACAAAAAGTAAGTTTTCTAGGAAATAGTTGAATTTTCAATAAAACAGTTTCATTTTTGTCAAAGAAAAATAAAAAATCTACTAAAAAACGTGAATTTTTGAATCAAAAAGACAAATTTTCAAGAAAAGAGTTGAATTTTCATCCAAAAGAATTTCAATAGACTTTTCTACATAAAAATACAAATTTCAAACAAAAAATAATTTTCCAGGAAATATTTGGATTTTCAACAAAACAGTTGTACTTTCGTCCAAGAAAAATGAAAATTTTACCAAAAGAGGTGAATCTTTAAATCAAAAAGACAAATTTTCAAGAAAAGAGTTGAATTTTCATCCAAAATAATTTCAATAGACTTTTATACAGAAAAATACAAATTTCAAACGAAAAGTAAGTTTTCTAGGAAATAGTTGAATTTTTAACAAAACAGTTGCATTTTGGTCCAAGAAAAATAAAAATTCTACTAAAACAGGTGAACTTTTAAATTAAAAAGACAAATTTCCAAAAAAAAGAGTTGAATTTTCATCCAAAATAATTTCAATAGACATTTCTACAGAAAAATGCAAATTTTAAACAAAAAGTAAGTTTTCTAGGAAATAGTAGAATTTTCAACAAAATAGTTACATTTTTGTCCAAGAAAAATAGAAATTCTACTAAAAAAGGTGAATTTCTTAATCAAAAAGAGAAATTTCCAAAAAAAGAGTTGAATTTTCATCCAAAATAATTTCAGTAGACTTTTCTACATAAAAATACAAATTTCAAACAAAAAGTAATTTTCCAGGAAATATTTGAATTTTCAAAAAAACAGTTGCATGTTCGTCCAAGAAAAATAAAAATTCTACTAAAACAGGTGAATTTTTCAATAAAAATGACAAATTTCCAAAGAAGAGTTGAATTTTCATCAAAAATAATTTCAATAGACTTTTCTACATAAGAATACAAATTTCAAACAAAAAGTAAATTTTCCAGGAAATATTTGAATTTTCAACAAAACAGTTACATTTTCGTCCAAGAAAAATAAAAATTCTACTAAAACAGGTGAACTTTTAAATTAAAAAGACAAATTTTCAAAAAAAGAGTTGAATTTTCATCCAGAAGGATTTCAATAGATTTTTCTACACAAAAAATACAACAATTTTAAACAAAAAGTAAGTTTTCTAGGAAATAGTTGAATTTTCAACAAAACAGTTACTTTTTTGTCCAAGAAAGATGCAATATTTCTACTACTGAAGGATGACCTTTTAACTTACAAAGACAAATTTTCAGGAAAAATATTTTTCATAAAAAAAAATTTCAGCCGATTGTTGCTTGTTGCTTGCAACAATATTTATAACTAAAAAGATAATCTTCAGAAGAAAAATTTCGCGAATTTGCAAAAATTACGTACATGAGTGAAGGACCCCCTACCGTAACAAAATGTCTCGGGGGGCCCGCCCCCCCGGGGGGGGGGGGACGGGTTGAGTACGGTCCCATATTCATTTTAGAACAATCTGATCAAAAAATCTCGGTCACTGAATCAAATTCCCAGTCATATCTCGATTTTTCCCCGGTGAAGAAAATTCCCGTTCATTCCCCATCCTGAACACTGAAATCTGACAAAAGTCGCACCTGGAGTCGCTTATTGAAAGTAAAGGCACGACCCAGAAAGAAAACAAGGAAGCTCAAATAGAAAAAAGATGGTATGGGGTATGGGGTATGAAAAGGGAACTTATACAGTAAAAAAGATGCAGCCAAGTTCTGAAGTCTCGGAAGCACTCTGGTGCATCGTCACGTAGATACGTTTCCTGAAGTGCCGGATCATGGTTTCCTCACTTTCCTGTTAAGGGCAGCGTGGAGCACTGTTTCTGCAACTTAGTAATTGACTCGAAATAGAGACGAGCTTGCAAATTCCTGCCATGAAACTTTTGCACGAGCCTGGAATCGTAAATATCGAGCAAGTTCGCGACTGTTTCGTGCAGCAGGGCTTCTTTCTTTGTGAGAACTAAGGAATTCCAGGGCGACCACTCGATGTGCCGTCGGAAGCGTACAACTTGCAATTTGTCAAGATCGTTACACTCCGTGATTCCGGACTTTCCGTGCCAGATGTCGTTCACCAGGTGATAGATGACCTTGAAATCCACGATAAAGACCAGACTCGTATAGGCTCTTATTCGAGCTTCACGACGTCTCAGCTCTCGTAACATTTTCTCAAATGGCTCGTAAACAATTCTAGGACTCTTATTCCCATTATGAAGAGACATACAGTCGTCGCAAAACCTAATACGCTGACGGTAATCCAGAGAAAAGTGATCCACATCACGAAGTCTACCTGCAAATTTAAAAAGTTTTATTTTTGAAACTGGATAGGGTAAGGAGGGGCAACGCCGACCAGTTAACAGTCAATGATTTTTTTTAAGTTACTCAATTTTCGAATCACTATTTGTTCAAATTTCTTGACCAATCAAATGCTTGCTGAAATTATATACTCAAAGAATGTATTCAGTGAATCCATGTAACGTAGAATTTACTATTACTATTTATAATAGTAAATGCCCAGGCGGAAATATTATATATAGTTTAAATATAGTGTGAAGTATTATATATAATATTCATTTGTTTTATATAAAAAATGTATAAAACAAACGAATATTATATATAATACTTCACACTATATATAAACTATATATAATATTTCCGCGTCGAGATATAATTTGAAGATTTCAAGTGCAAGTCATGTAATTCAATATTTCGGAAGAAAAAACATAATTTCTGTACAATGACATTTGCGGTTACTATCAGGGCTATATCTTCAGATGTGAGCATCAATATACCTATATTTTAAAAAAATCCTATTCTGATCCGATTCTCTGTTCTCAATATAAAATCATTGAACATGTATTTGCAGTGGGATATTGGAATAATTTTTTATAGAAAAAGAAGAGCGTGTTAGGATACATTGCTAAATAATTAAAACATATGCACATGTCATTTTGAAAATTGAATTCAAATCCTAATTTCACGTCCATTTTTGGAAATCTGTGAATCAAGAAACATCGCCCAATCATTGAATAATTATCATATTATAACGTTTAAATAATTCAGAAAAACAAAAGCCTACGATGAAACATCGCTGAACAATTAAAATATGTATATCCACACATAATTTCGAAAATTGTATAAAGTTACATGCCTCTCTTTTTTCGTGGTTATTTCAGAGATATATCAAGTGCCACTCCTCCATGCCTCATTCAAATAATGTTGATTTTATATTTTTCTGAAAATTTCAGTCATCAATAACCTTTTAAACTTATCCCAGAAAAAATAAAAAGATGTATACACATGATTTGGAAAATTGAATTCAGATACTCATTTGACATCATAAATATTATGAGAAATTACATCATTGTAATAGAGATAGGTTTGAAGAAATGAACCTTTATTATACTAATTATATCCAATATTCAATCACATCACCTTGAAGTGAATAATTGATTTATGTTACTTGATAAAGAAAAATTATATATTTATGTTATTTAATTTTGTAACAAAAATGAATTAGCCAATAATGAATTAATCATTTCATAACAATGAAAGCATTGAAGAATTATTTTTATTGAATGATTCAAATAATTTTTACTTCATATTTTTCTGAAAATTTGAATTATTAATAACCCTTTAAACTATTCCAGAGAAAATTAAAAGACATGTGCACATAATTTTGGAATGAAAATTCAGATACTTATTTCACAACATCGCAAAATAAAAAAATATGTATAATTGTAATAGAGGTATTTTAGACATTAACAAACTTTCATATAGTCAATTACATAACCTTGAATCAAATAATCAGCTTATGTTACCTAATCAAAAGCAATTAAAATGCAATCGTCATGTAATTTAAAATTGTTGAAAAAACAATAAGCTCATAATTAATTAAACAGTTCACAACATGAAAGCCCTCAAGTAATTATTTACATTCAAATAATCAAATTATTTATACTTAATATTTTTTTAAATTTCAACTTTCATTCCTGAATTTTCCGATGTAATAATAAGCTTTTGAATAAATTCCAGAAAATTTAAGTTCTGAAAGGATCAATAATTAATTAATCATTTAAAACCATAAAAAGCATTACCTAAATATTTTCGTTTGAATATTGAATTAATTTTAAATTCATATTTTTAAAATCTTCAATTACAAGTATATCACTTAAAACTTAAATGATCAATAACCTTTTATAAAAATTTCATTAAAAAATCAAAACATATGTACATATAATTTTGAAAATTGAATTCAGACAATCATTTCAGACCATCGCGAACATTTAAAAAAATTATATAATTATAATGAAGGCATTCAAAAAACTTTTATTATAAAAATGATAGCCAATGTTCAAATACAGAAACTTGAAGTGAGTAATCAATTTATGTTATCTAATTTAAATTAATTGAAATTCAATACTTATGTAATTCAATATTGTGAAAAAAATAAGTCAGCTAATAATTAATTAATCAGTTTGGAACATGGAAAGTATCAAATAATTATTTTCATTAAAACATTCAAATGATTGTTACTTCATATTGTTATGAAAATTTGAATTAATTTAATAATTATTGTTGTTCAAATGAATATAACCGTGATGTGTCTTTCAATGCTTAAAGATTTGCCTAAATTCTTAGGTAAAGGGAATATTTCTAATAATTTCAGGAAAAATGAAAGCATATGTACATATAATTTTGAAAATTGAATTCAGATACTCATTTCGCAACCTCAGAAGCAATTGGGAATTTATGTAATTGAAATAGGGCTATTTTAAATATAAATAAACTTTTATTATTCAAATTAAAGCCAATATTTAATTAAATAATCTCAAAGTAAATAATCAATTTATGTTACTTAATTAAAGAATATTAAATTTCAATATTTATGTAATTTGATATTGTGAACAAAGTTATTCAGCTAATTCTTAATTAATCAGTTGAAAACATAAAAAGTATGAAAAAATTATTTTCATTGAAACTTTCTAATAATTTTTACTTTACACATATTTTGCTTTAAATTTTCTCTTTTCTTTTATTAAATTTGATTTATTAATCATCTTTCAACTAATTCCAGAAAATGCAATTTGTAACTGAAACAGTTAATATTTAATTAATGAGTTCCGAACATACAAAGCATTTAATAATTATTTTCATTGAAATATTAGAATAACTTGTATTTAATATTTGTCTGAAAATTTCAATTATTAATAAACTTTCAAAGTAATACCAGTCGAAATTGAAATATATGCACGTATAATTTTGAAAATTGAATTAATCTTTATATAATTCACTTCCTTGAAAAAAATGAATCAGTCAATAGTTCATAATAGTTAATTCATCAGTTAATAACACAAAAATCAATCAACGATATTATTTGCATTGTAACATCAAAATAATGTCCATCTTATATATTTCTAAAAATTTTAATTATTTTTAATATTTTTAACGAATTCATAAAAACTCAAAACACATTTACGTATAATGTTGAAGATTGAATTTAAATCATTATCTCACAACATCGTAAACATTTGGAAAATTATGAAATTGGAATAAAATTATTTTAAATATTAATAAACTTTTATTATAAAAATCATATCCAATATTCGACTACATAACGATTCCTTCTATACCACAATGTTACACAAGATGGAGATTACCTTTTTTAATATGAAGGATTTGAACTTTTATTTCTGAAAACTTAATTTATTTATGAATTTATATTTTTTAAACATGAAATATATAATTTTGAAAATTGAATTCAGATAATCATTTAAGCATCAATCTATATTTTCCATTGAAATATTGAAATAATTTTTACTTTATGCTTTTTTTCCAATTTGAACTCTCATTTTTGACAATTTGAATCATCAATAACCTTCTTAACACATTCCAGAAAATGTAAGTTTTAATAGAATCAGTTAATAATTAATTAATCAGTTCACAATATAAAAATATTTTGTCATTCATCTAATCTAATCGAGTAGACTATAGTACGCCGAAGTATAACGCGCATATCATAATAAAGAAGAACGTCTGCGACTGGATTAGAAATGTAGAAAAATTACTGAAATACATTCTATTTTACGCCATGTATTGAGAAAGTCAGTCATAACAACCAAAGATTTAATATCTTCAATAACAACTTACATTGAAAGTAATAGTGGAAATAAATAAATCGAAATTATTATCGGCGATCGATAAAATAAGAAATCTACTCTTTCGATTCTGTTAGTTTTGATTTTAAAATATAGAGGTCACCCTATGACTGACTATACTGACAGATAATCTTTCTCCATGAAATTACGAGTTTTCATCTATAGGATAAGAGGTGGAATTGATCCACTTTTTTTCATTTCGAGTCCTACATTATTGTATATCATATTTCTATAAGTATTAATTACATTAATGAAACAATGATTTAATAATTCTATTATTTCCAACAAGCTGTATTTCGTCGGCGTTGCCCCACACTCGAGGGCAAAGCCGACCCAAGCTTTTTATGAAAATCAAAACATCTGAAGATGGCAAAACATGATTCGCGTCTGTGGTATTTCATATACTGGAAAAATTATCTTAAAATATTTCCAGCAAGAAGAATAAGTTATTTTTGATACAAATAGTGATAGCTGTGATATAACCTCTTATGCGTTGACATTCTACCAAAGACGGACTACGCGCAAAGGTTTCTACCATACCAATACAAAACACCCGCTCTACCGTCCGGATTTAAAATAATAATATTCAATAGTTTCGTGCATGTAGCCCAGAAGATAAGTGGCTGTTCTACATTACCAATCACTTATCGACAAAACTTATGATACGTTTATAACCTAAACACGTGTAAAATATTATTTTCGTCGGGCTTGCCCCACTGGTGAGGCGTCAATTATTTACGATATTTAATATACTTTGAACCTGAATTACATTCAATTATTATAATATTGAAATTGTTTCATCTGTCAAAATATCGAATTTTCATACTGTAAGTATTGCCATTAATATTGAAAACTTTATATTTCTGCCAGCGAATCTTCCATTCTTTCGTTGTCAAAACTGTTTTCTGCATAATTTTTCTTTTACATCGTCAATTTTCAAAATTTCAGTACGTAACACTATCTCTATAATAAAATAGATTTATTTAATGCAATGTAATATTAAAATTGTTAAATAATAGCGATGTTATAAGCAAAGTCGCCTTTGCCCCACCGGTCGGCGCTGCCCCTCCTTAACCTACCTTTAGTTTTATAATTGATGTTAGTGACCGTACTTAAATTAGGTAACAGCTCAAGGGGGAGGTGGGGGTCGAAAGATTTTGTTACGACTTGTTACGGAAGATGGGGGGGGGTCGTTTATTCGTGTACGTCATTTTGGGAATTTGCAAGTGAAACAAAGATCTCGCAGTAATTGTACAGAAATTTAAAATTTGTTAAATTAAATGTATTCAGAAAAAAAGATATCCTTTCACTCCGCTGGGATACGAACACCAGATCAACTGATTTAAGGTCAGGTGCTCTAACCAGTTGAGCTACAGAGAGATCTTAGAGTAAGAGTAAGAACAGAGTAAGAATCTCTTTTCCTGGAATACGCTTTATTTAGCAAGTTGTTATATACAAATCCATTTTTACTAGGAATCTGTATTATCATCGAAGATTGTAACGATCGATCCGATGAGAAATCCTAGCGCACTCACTGTGAATAATGGAAATCTGCAATATCGATCAAAGTGAAATCCTCTAATAAAGAAAAATTTTTTCGTCATCACAGACTAGATGGAGATATAAATTAAAATTTGTTTAATTAAATTTTTTCAGAAAAAAAAAGATCTTCTTCTCTGATCTGTCTGTAGCTCAATTGGTTAGAGCATCTGACTGGCAATCAGTTGATCTGGTGTTTGTTTCCCAGCGGAGTAAAAGAAGAAGCTCTTTTTTCTGAATACATTTAATTCAAAAAATTTTAATTTATATATCCATCTAGTCTGTGATGACGAAAAACTTTTTCTGTATTAGAGGATATAACTTTGATCGATATTGTAGATTTCCATTATTCACAGTGAGTGTGATAGAATTTCTCATCGGATCGATCGGTACCGTCTCCGATGATAATACAGGTTCCTAGTAAGAAGCAATTTAATATGAATTCAACTTTAAGCGACAAAGACACCTGGTGAGTGAAAAACGTACTCAGCCAACAGCAATTTAAAAAAAGTCAGGTAATTTTATTGGCCAGGGAAAAGTCAGCGATTCAGAAAAAAATCTTGCGAAAGTCAGGGAGTTTCTATAACTTTGAATAAGTGTCAGGCAGAATAAATTAGAAATTTCTCAATTTTAAATTGAAATTGTTTTATACTATTTATAATTATTTCTTAATTTTTTTGCAGTTGCTTCCTCCTGAAGATTATCTGTTTAGTTTCTATCATTCGTTTGAAAATGCAACAAATTTTTTGTTAGAAAGTCGTACTTTCTGCTCGAAAATTTTAATGTTTTGTTGAAAATTCAACTCATTTCGTACAAAAATTTACTTTTTGTTCAAAATCCATATTTTGGTATTGAAAAGTCAAATGAAATATTTTTTGAATGAAAATTCAACTATTTTTTTTTTAATTCGTCTTTTTAATTAGAAAATTTTCTTTTTTAGTAGAAAATGCATCTTTCTGGGCTAAGACTGCCACTGCTTAATTGAAAATTCAACAATTTTCGAATAGTCGTCCATTTTAGTTGAAAATTCAACTATTTTGTTCAAAATTTGTCTTTTTGGGTTGAAAATTCAAGAAAACGTACTTCTTATTGAAAACTTACATTCTGATGTTGAAAAGACAAACTGAAATCTATTTTGAATGTAAATTGAACTATTTTTTTGAAAATTTGTTTTTTTTATGTAATAATATATTATTATTAGAAATTACAATTTTTTGGATAAAAATGCAACTATTTGGTTGAAAATTCATCAAGTTTGTTGAAAAGCCATCCTTTTTGGTCGACAATCGAACTGTTTTCTAAAAAATTCTTATTTTTAAGTTGAAAATTCAAGTATCTTCGTAGAAAAATGACTTCTTCCCTAAAATTCACATTTTGGTCTTAAAAAGTCAAATAAAATCTCTCTCGGATTAAAATTGAACTATTTCATGGAAAAATGTTTTTTTTATTAAAAAACTCATATGTTTCAGTAGAAATTTCATATTTCTTCGATAAGAATGCAGCTATTTGGTTGAAAATTAATCTTCTTTGCTAGAGGATTAGACTATTTTGGTTGAAATTTTTGTTGAACCACTTTTGTTAAGGAATCTTTTTTGGTGAAGATTCATATTTTTAGTTGAAAATTCATCTCTTTGGTTGAAAGTTTTACTATTTTCTTCAAAATTGATGTTTTTTTATTGTTAATTCAACTGCAAAAGTTTAACTACTCTGTTGAATTTTTTTTGATGGATATTATCTCTTTAGTTGAAAATTTAACTATTTCGTTGAAAATTAATTTTTTTGCTGAAAATTCATATTTTCTGGTTGAAAACTCAACTTTTATGTAGAAAATTCGTCTTTTGGCTTTAAGGTTTAGCAATTTAAGTGAACATTTTTTTCTTTTTCGACTGAAAAATCTTTATTTGTTGAAATTCATCTTTTGATTTTAAAATTCTTTTTTTTAATGATACTATTAATTAGTTCTTAGTTAAATCGTTTTAGTTGAAAATTCAACATTTGGTCGCAAATTAATAATTAATTTTTTGTTGACAATTTATATTTTCTAATTAAAATGGAAATGTTTCATAGAAAATTCATCTTTTCAGCTTAAAAATTCAAAAGTTGGTAGAAAATTAAACTATTTGGTTGCAAATTCAATTATTGTTGAAAAATAACTATTTGGTTGAAAATTCAACTATTTTTGAAGAAAAATAAACTATTTGGTTAAAAATTAAACTATTTAATTGAAAATGTAACTATTTTGTTGGAAATTCTTTTCTTTCAACATTTATTTTTTTATGGAAATTTAACTATTCCATTTTTTGTTAAAAACTCAAATTTTTTTGTTAAAAGCTGAAACATTTGCTTAAAAATGCATGTATTTTGTTAAAAATTCGTTTTACGTTTGGTTGAAAATTTATCTTTTTTAGTTGAAAATTGAAGTACTTGGTTGTAAATATATGAACCGGGAACGCCTTTATTCTCGAGTGGAGCGTTAACCAATTACGC
This sequence comes from Andricus quercusramuli, assembly GCA_932178445.1. Taxonomy (NCBI): domain Eukaryota; kingdom Metazoa; phylum Arthropoda; class Insecta; order Hymenoptera; family Cynipidae; genus Andricus; species Andricus quercusramuli. The sequence continues at coordinate 52,537 of CAKNXH010062077.1, forward strand.
CACCGGGGCTCCTGCAGATAGTTTCCCGTTTCTCCTATATTCGATGTTATCTTGTCGACCAGGGCGATTACCTAATTAATTTCTGATGTTACATATTGCAGATTACTAGTCAAATAATGTTCTAGATAAACGAGAAAAAATCTGCCTCGGCCAGGATTTGAACCGGGAACGCCTTTATTCCCGAGTGGAGCGTTAACCAATTACGCCACCGGGGCTCCTACAGATAGTTTCCCTTTTCTTCAATATCCACAGGACGATGCGAGTCTGTATCTTTGTAACCTATACAATTTCAGTGTGTAATTATAGTCTGAATAAGTTCACCAAATCTTAATATAATTTAATAATTGATGTTATTTTGTCGACCAGGGTAATTAATTAATTCATTTCTGGTGTTAGATATTGCTGATTGCTGATCAAATAATTTTCTGCAGAAACGAGAAGAAATCTGCCTCGGCTCGGATTTGAACCGGGAACGCCACTACTCACGAGTGGAGCGTTAACCAATTACGCCACCGGGACTCCAGCAGATAAGTTTCTCGTTTCTCCTATATCCATAGGACGATGCGAGTCTGCGTCTTTGTATCCTGCTAGATTTTAGTGATTAATTCTAGTCTGCATAAATTCTTTCATCTGAATATAATTTAATAATTGATGTTATTTTTCAATCACTAAAATTGCACAGGTTACAAAGATGCGGACTAGCATCCTCTGTGGATATAGGAGAAACTATAAACTATCTGCTGGAGCCCCAGCGGCGTAATTGGTTAACGCTCCACTCGTGAATAGTGGCGTTCCTGGTTCAAATCCGGGCCGAGGCAGATTTTTTCTCGTTTCTCCAGAAAATTATTTGACCAGTAATCGGCAATATCTAACATCAGAAATTAATTGATACTTTCACTTTAAAAGAACTTCTTCCGGAATTGCACGCCTGGAACGACCAGGCTGGTGATGGTTGTCTAAATCCAAAAGAACCAGCCTGAAAGTATAAAGATAGAGATATTATCTTTTTGAATTATTTTGAATCTTATTGATAGAAAGAGATATATCTCAATTTAAGTTTATCTTTTTCAATACCGTCTTTATCTATTTCTATCCTTCATCTATTCACGTCAATATTTTTCTATCTTCCTGTCAATCTCAATTCCCATCTGTCTTTTTTGATCTTCTCTTCGCTATCTCATCCTATCCCTTGGCTATCCACGTGAATCTTTTTCAATCTCTTTGTCAATCTGAGGCAACGGCGATACCACGCTGGAAACACCAGTTCTCCTACTGCGTGCTGTTGGCCCGTCGTGGGTGATTTTTTTTTTTTTTGTCAATCTGAATTCACGTCTATCTTTTTCAATCCCCCTTTTCTGTCTCATCCTATCCTTTGTCTATTTATATCAATCTTTTTCTATCTCTGTTAATCTAAATTTCCGTCTAACTTTTTCTATCTCCTCTTCTCTATCGCATCCTATACTACATCTATCCACGTCTATCTTTTTCTCGTAACATTTTCTCAAATGGCTCGTAAAAAATTCTAGGACTCTTGTTCTTATTATGAAGAGACATGCAGTCATCGTAAAACCTAATACGTTGACGGTTATCCAGAGAAAAGTGTTCCATATCACCAAGTCTATCTTCAAATTCGAACAGTTTTATTTTTAAAAGTTGATTAACAGAGTAGGCTGGTGTAGTAATTAATTATTATTTGAATTATCTGAATTCCTTGAACTTGCGGAATCCCCTCAATTCGTATAATTTCCTGAATTCCAAGGACTTCAAAATGGTGCAAACAATTCAGAGGAATTCAGATGAATTGAGAATTTTCTAGGATTTTAGAGACTTCAGGAAAGCCTCTGTATTCAAGGAATTCAGAATGTTTAGGAACTTCAGAGAATTCAAGAGATTAAGAAAATTCAAGGAATTTGAATAATTCATAATGTTTAAGGAATTTATGAAATTCAGAGAATTCAAGCAATTTCAGGAATTCAGAATATTCCCGGAATTTAGAAAATTCAAAAAATGTAAGGATTTCAGAGAATTTAAGGAATTTATAGATTTTTAGGAATCGCGAGAATTCAGAAATATTCCAGAAATCAAGGGAATTCAATGAATTCATGAAATTTCGGAAATTCAAGGAATATTAGTCATTCAGAATGTTTGAGGAACTTAGGAGATTCAGAGAATTTAAGCAATTTCAATAGTTTAGAATATTCACGGAATTTAAAAAAATTCAAGGATTTTTTAGAATTCAAGGAATTTATAGATTTTCAGGAATTCCAAGAATTCATAGATATTCCAGGAATAAAGAGAATTCACGAAATTTCGAAAATTTGACAAATTCAAAGAACTCAGAGAATTGCGGCAATTCAGAGAATTCAAGAAATTTCAAGAAGTCAGGAAATTAAAAAAATTAAAGGAATTCAATTAATTCCAGGAATTCAGAGAATTCAAGGAATTGAAAAGAGTGAGGAAATTCAAAACATTGAAGGAATTAAGAGAATTCAAGGAATTAAGAGAATTCAAGGATTTCGGAGAATTTAGGGAATTCAGAGAATTCAGAGAATTCAAGAAGTTTACTGAATTGAAGGAATTCACTGAATTCAAGGAATTTCTTTGACTTCAAGGAATTCACTGAATTCGAGGAATTCGCGGAATCAAAAAATTCAGAGAATTCAAGGAATTCAGAGAGAACAAGGAATTCAGAGATTATCAGGGGTTCAGAGATTTTTAGGGGTTCACAGGAATATGGGATTTTCGAATATTTAAGAAATTCAGGAAATTCAAGTATTTTAGGGAATCTAGTAGATTTCAAAACATTTAGAGAATTCATGGAGTTCCGGAAATTCAGAATATTGAAGAAATTCAGAGAATTCAAAACATTCAAGGAATTTGGAGAATTTCAAGATTTCAGGGAATTCAGAGAATTTTAAAGCATCTACGGAATTCGGGAAATTGAATTCAGAAAATACAACAAATTTCAGGAATTCAGAATATTCAAGGAATTCTGAGAAATTAGAATATTCCAAGACTTCAGGGTATTTAGAGACTTCATAATATTAAACGATTGCAGAGCATTTAAGGAATTTAGAGAATTCAAGGAATTCACGGAATTAAGAATGCCTAAGAATTTCAGAGAAACCAAGGATTACAAAAATTTCCAGTGATTCAGAGATTTTTAGGTATTTAGAGATTTCCGGGAATTCAGACAAATCAGAATATTTCAGGAATTCAGGGAATTCCAAGATTTCAGAGAATTTAGAGAATTTCAGGAATTTTAGAGCATATAGGGAAATCAGGAAATTCAAAATTCAAACTTCAGGGAAGTCAAGGAACTTAGGAAGTTCAGAGCATTCAAGGAATTTTAGGAATTCAGATTATTCATGAAATTCAGAATATCCAGGAAATTCAGGGAAATCAGAATATTAAAAAAATTCAGTCAATTGAGAATATTAGAGGCTATTAGATTAGCTATTTGATTAAAAAATCTCTTTTTTTGTTGTTAAAAATTCGAATTTTTTGGTAGAAAATTAATCTTTCTGCTTGAGAATTCATATTTTTGTTTGAAAATTAAAATTTTTTGTTGAAAAATTGAGTTAATTGTTAAAATTTTCTTTTCGTTTAAAATTGATTTCTCGAACTGGAAATTTAACTATTCCATTTTTGTTGTAAATTTATCTTTTTTAGTTGCAAATTCAACTATTCGGCTGAAAAATCCTGTATTTTATTAAAAATTTCTCTGTTTTGATAAAAAATTCATCTTCTTGCTTGGAAATTCATCGTTTTGATTAAAAATTATATTTTTTAATTATTTTGTTTAACTGCAAATTTAATTATTCTAACGCTTATTGTAAATTAATCTCCTTTAGTTACAAAGTTAACTATTTTATTGGGAATGATTGTCATTTGTTAAAAAAATTTCTTTTTTGATAGAAAATTAATCTTCCTGGTTGAAAAGGCATTTGATTTTTAGTTTAAATCTCAACTAGTTCTTTAAAGTCGAACTGCATTGTTGAAAATTCATTTTTTCGTTGAAGCTGCAGAATTTGAGTTGAAAATTTTTTTTATTTTACTTGAAAAAATTTATCATTTTTACTTTAACATTCAACTATTTGTTACAAAATGTATTGCTTGTTGAAAATTCATCTTTTTCGTTAAAAAATCAACAGTTTTCTGTAGAAAATTAAACTTTTGCAGTAGAAAATTAATCTTCTCGGTTGAAAATTCAACTATTAATTTAAAAATTAAACAATTTTGTGGAAAAATCATTTTTTATGTTGAAGATTCAACTTCTTTGGCAGAAATTTCAACTATATAATCGATAATTCAATTTTGTATTGAAAATTAATCTCGATTGTTGAATATTCATTTTTTACTTCGTTTTTTTTTTTTAGGAAAATAATCGTCATTTGGGTTGAAAAGTCAACTGATTGGTTGAAGATTCAACTGTTTAGATTTAAAATTAAAAATGTTTTGGCTGAAATCTAAACTATTACATTTTAGTTGAAAATACATCTCTTTGGTTAAAAATTCAACTATTTATTGAAAATTAATTTTCTAACTGAAATTTGACCTATTCAATTTTTAGTGGATATTTGATCTTTTTTAATTGACGATTCAACTATTTGGTTCAAAATGTATACGCCTTAGTTAAAAACTCAACTACTTAATTGAAAATTCGTCTTTTTTCCGTAGAAAATTATTCTTTTCGGTTGATAATTCGTGTTTTCAGTTAAAAATTCAACTATTTGGTGAAAATTTCGTATATTTCCTTGAAAATTGAACAACCTTGTAAAAAAGTAATTGCTGCACCGCATTTTTAGGGGGTTTTTCACCCTCGGTCGAAGTTCAAAGTTAAAGTCATAGTTCAGAGTTCAAGTGTCAGAGGTCAGAGGTCACAAGTCAAAGGTCAGTGGTTCAGGGTAAGAGATCAGAGCTTGAAGGTCATAGGCGTGTAGGGGGCAAAAGGTGAAAGTTTAAATTCAAGGTGAGAGGTGAGAAGTCAAAAGTCACAGGTCGAAGGTCAGTGCGTCAGGGATATAGATCAAAGTCCAAAGGTCATAAGTGGGGAGCAAAGGGTAAAAGGTGAAGTTTCAGTTGAGAGATCAAAAGTCGAGAGTCATAAGTCAAAAGTCAGTGGGTCGGGGCTAGAGATCACAGTCCAAAGGTCATAAGTGGAGAGCAAAGGGTAAAAGGTGAAGCTGTAGTTGAGAGATCAAAAGTCGAGAGTCACAAGTCAAAGGTCAGTGGGTCGGGGTTAGAGAGCACAGTCCAAAGGTCATAAGAGGGGAGCAAAAGGTAAAATGGGAAGTTATAGGTGAGAGATCAGAAGTCAAGAGTGATAAGTCAATGGTCAGGGGATCATGGTTAGAGATCAAAGTCCAAAGGTCATCGGCACGGGGAAAGAGGTAAAAGGTGATGACCTAGGTGAGAGGTGAAAGGTCAGAGATGAAATTTGTCTTTGGAACGTACCGCAAGACCTGCAGATTCTAGTTGCTCCGTATGCAATTTCAGTAGAAGATTCGGAAGCTTGGCATTCCGTAAGGTGGAAAGAACTTTGAACCAAGCGGAGAAAGGCAAGGTTCAATCGATTTCTCAGCTGGTCTAGCATCTGGACGTCGACATTCAGCGACAGCAAATCTAATTCTTGATCAATGAGGTACTCTAGATCTCGGGAAACCTGACAAGAATGTTCTTTGGTGATTCGTTTCAGAGCAAGCAGTAAGTCAATTCGAGTTTCAATACTCGAAGGAGCCTCTGCTTTCACAAGGGACTCATACAACTCTCTGTATTCTTTAGCTTGCTGAACTTGCAGAGTCTGCACATAAATTACCCTTCCATCAGAGCCCTGCCATCTTGCCGGTTTGTCCAACTCTTTCAAGAACTCAAACTCGCCCCTCTTCTGGATGTTTCTCTTCACTTTAGTCCTGACCAGGTCTATCGCTCGGAGAAATTCCACTTCCTTTGAGAGGATCAAGCCCTGGGCGACTAACTTGGAGGATCTGAAAAGGTCACGATTCGTACGTTCGGTCTCGCTAATCCGCCAGCGATCCAACACGTTGTGCACCATATCGAAATTCGCTTTGGGGAATTCCAGGGAGTTCTTCTTGTCTTGGGATGATCTGATTTCGTCTCCATGATTTGATTCCTGATCGAGCAGACGGAACAATCTGGTTATTCGACGTGTAATCATTTTCCGACGATATGATCTGGAATTTAAATATTTCTCAAACTTTGCATTTCCAGATAAAAATCTTTTTTATGGAGGGTAATTCATTTTTTTTTTTTACCAATCCGAGTTAATCCGAACCAATCCGAAAAAAGTTCTATATTTCGTTCGATCGAAATCGGTTAAAAATTAATCCGGCTCAATCCGATTCAATATGAACATCCAATCCGATACAATCCGAACCAAATTTTCCTTCCGAATTAATCCGAACTCAGATTGACGTAAAACGATTTTCAATCCGAATGAATCCAATTCAATCCAAACTCGGATTCATTCGGATTGAAAATTTAGTGTATATCAATCCTAGTTCCGATTCATTCGGATTCATTTGAATTGAAAATTTGTTTCGGATTGATTTGAATTAGTTCATTCTGGAGTTTGGATTGAAACGGATTTAGTCGGCTTAATTTTTAAACGATTTGGGTCAAACGAAATGTAGAACTTTTTTTGGATTGGTTCGAATTGACTCGGATTTTTTCGGATACAGATTACGGAACGATTCGTATTGGTTCGGAAGGAATTCCTATCCGATACTTTCGCCAGGGTAGGTATCCGATTTTATCCCATGACGAGAATCAATATTCAAATATCAAATATTGTTAACGTCTTTTCAGACTAGATAGAAATATGAATAAAAAAATTATTTGAATTATTCTTTTTTCCTCAAAAAAAAATCTCCTTTCGCTCCGTAGGGAATCGAACCACAGAACATCCACCTTGCAAAAAAATGCGTGTATTTTTGGAAAAAACTTTCTTCTCTCGATCTCTCTAGTAGCTTAATGGGAAAGCACCCAACCACCAATCAGAAGTTCGGTGGTTCGATTCCCATCGGAGCGAAAGGTGAGGTTTTTTTCAACAAAAAAAATTAATTAAAATAATTGAAGAAACTTTCACTTTTTTCTAAAGTGTAAACTAAATTGATAGAGGCTAATAAGAAAATCCAACTATTTTGGGTTAAAAAATAATTTTTTTTGGTTAAAAAGCCTACTACTATTATATTCTATTGAAAATGCAACTATTTTGTTGAAAATATCATCTTTTTCGGTCAGAAACTGAACCAGTTGGTTGAAGATTGAACTACTTATTGGTTGACAATTTAAGTATTTTATTGAAAATTCGTTTCATTTTTGGTTACAAATTAATTTTTCAACTGAATATTCAACTAATCCATTTTTATTTGAATATTTTTTTGAGTTCAAAATTCAACTATTTGGATGAAAATTCATCATTTTATTTGAAAATTATTCTCTTCGTTAAAAACTTGACTGTCTTCTAGATAATTCGTTTCATTTCCTGTTAAAACTTTTTTTTTAACTGAATATTTAACCATTCCGTATTTGCTTCAATATTTATTTCTTCTAGTTAAAAATTCAACTTTTTGTTCAATTCATCTTTTTTTGTTGAAAATTCAAGTAGTTGCTTGAAAATTCAAATATTTGGTCGAATGTTGACCTCTTCTCTTGCAAATTCATTTTTTTAATATTCATTATTTTATTTGAAAATTCATCTCTTGTTTAAAAAAACTATTTTTCCGAAAATTCTTTTTTTTATTGAGAATTGATTTTCTGGTCTGGAAATAAAAATATTTTTTTTTTGGTTACAAATTGATATTTCAAATTAAAAATGAATAATTTCTATTAGTTGAAAATTCAAGTATTTGGTTGTAAATTAATTTTTTTTCGAAAATTCATTTTGGCTTAAAAATTAAACAATTCAGTAGATAATTAAATTATTTGGTTAAAAATTCATTTATTGTTGAAAATTTATTTTTCAACTGAATATTTAACAATTCCATTTCTAAATAAATATTTATTTTTTCTAGTTAAAAATTCAACTATTTGGTTCAATATTTATATTTTTTGTTGAAAATTTAAGTACTTGCCTGAAAATTCGAATATTTGGTCGAATATTGGACTCTTTTCTCACAAATGTATTTTTTTTTTAAATATTCATCACTTTATATGAAAATTCATCTCTTGGTTAGAAATTTAACTATTTTGCTCAATATTTATTTTTTAAGGAGAAATGATGTTCTGGTCTGAAAATGAAACTATTACATTTTTTGTTTCAAGTTAATATTTGAAAATGAAATTTGATCTTTTCTATTAGATACATTTTTTTTCATTCTTTTTTTGAAATTAAAATCTTTTTTGATTGAAATATCAACTATTACATGTACAGTTGAGAATTTCGGTTTAAGAATCATCATTTCAGTTAAAATTTAAGTTCATCGTGAATTAATTTTTTAGTTGAAGATTCATATTTTCGGATTGAAATTGAACTGTTTTTCAGAAAATTCACCTTTTTGGCTTGAAAAATCCGCAGTTGGGTAGAAAATCAAACTGTTTGGTTTAGAATTAAATTATTGTTGAAAATTAACTTTTTCATTGAATATTTAACTATTTTGTGATAAAAGTTAATTGTTTCGTCAAAAATTAAACTATTTATTGAAAATTCGACTATTTTGTTGAAAATTCGGTTCTTTTTTTATTAAAAATCAATTTTTTGTTTGGAAATTCAACAATGCCATTTTTGGTTGAAGTTGTATCATTAATAAGTAAAAAAACTTCAATTATTTGGTAGAAAATTTACCTTAAATGCTAAAAATTCATTATTTTCATTGAGGATTCGACTATATTTGATTAAAAATTCGTCCTTCCTGGTTGAATTCAGCTGGTTGAAAAATAGTTTTTTTTTCAAAATGAGTTTTTCAAACTGAAAATTTGACGATTCCACTTTTCGTTGAAAATTAATATTTTTTAGTTGAAAATTCAAGCATTTCGTGGAAAATTCATCTTTCTTGATTGATGATTAACTTTCTTGATGACAATTATTCTTTTTTTTTAATTTTAAAGTCAACTATTTGGCTTTTGGGTAAAAAAATGCAATTATTTTGTTGAAAATTAACTTTTTTGTTTAAGATTTATATTTGTAGTTGAAAATTCTTTTATTTGGTTAAAAATTCATTCATTCCGTTGAAAACATGTCTTTTAGTAGAAAATTAATCTTCTTATTTGAAAAATCAGCTTTTTAGTAAAAAATTCATCTATTTGGTTTAAAATTCATGTATTTGGTTAAAAATTAATCTTTTAGTAAAAAATTGATATTCCTGGTTGAAAATTCAGTTTTTTGGTAAAACATTCAATTTTTTTTTAAATTCAACTATTTGGTTAAAGTTCATGTATCTAGTTGAAAATTTATCTTTTGGTAAAAATTAATCTTCTTATTTGAAAATTCAGCTTTTTAGTATTTAATTATTTTGTTGAAAATTGAATTATTTACTTGAAGATTAATGTATTTTGTTGAAAATGTATGTTTTGACCAAAAATTAATCTTCTTGGTTGAAAATTCAGCTTTTTGGTAAAAAATTCAATTATTTTGCTGAAAATTCAACTATTCGGTTGAAAATTCATGTATTTTATGAAAATTTATCTTTTGGTAAAAAACTAATCTTCTTGGTTGAAAATTCAGCTGAGTTTAGTTTAATACAGTAAATAATTTAACTATTTGCTTAAAAATGCATGTATTTTGTTAGAAAATAGTCTTTTAGTAGAAAATTAATATTCTTGGTTGGAAATTCAGCTTTTTGGTAAAAAAAATCAACTATTTTGTTTAAAGTTAACTTTTTTGTTAAAAGTTCATCATTGCAATTGAAGATTCAACTATTCTTTTTTAGAAATTTGTCTTTTTTGGTTGAAATTACTAGTTCAAAATTAGTTTTTTTTTCTAAGTAATTTTTTAACTGAAAATTTATATATTCTATTTTTGATTGGAAATTCTTGTGTTTTTTGGAAAATCAATCTTTCAGTAAAAAATTAACCTTCTTGGTTGGAAATTCAGCATTTTAGTAAAAAATTCAATCATTTTGTAGAAAATTCAACTATTTAGTTAAAAATTGATGTATTTTGTTAAAAATTAGTCTTTTGGTATGAAATTGATCTTTTAGGTTAAATATTCAGCTTTTTGGTAGAAAATTCAATTTTTCAGTTGAAGATTCAACTATTTTGTTGAAAATTCGTCTTTTTTCGTTGAATTCAAGTGGTTCAATTTTTTTTTTTTAAGCAACTTTTTAATCTGAAAATTTTTGAATTCAATTAGTTCAAAATTAATTTTTTTTAAATAATTGTTAATCTTAAAATTCAAATATTCCATTTTTTATTGAATATTTTGTTGTTTTAGTTGAAAATTCATGCATTCTGTTGAAAATTTAACTTTTTGTAAAAAATTAACCTTCTTGGTTGAAAATTCAGCATTTTAGAAAAAAATTCAATTATTTTGATGAAAATTTAACTCTTGGGTTGAAAATTCATGTATTTTTTTGAAAATTTATCTTTTGGTAAAAAATTCGTCTTCTTGGCTGAAAATTCAGCTTTTTAGTAAAAAATTCAATCATTTTGTAGAAAATTCAACTATTTGGTTGAAAATTCATGTATTTTGTTAAAAATTAGTCTTTTGGTATGAAATTGATCTTTTAGGTTAAATATTCAGCTTTTTGGTAGAAAATTCAATTTTTTAGTTGAACATTAAACTATTTTATTGAAAATTCTTCTTTTTTCGTTCAATTCAAGTGGTTCAAATTTTTTTTTT
>CAKNXH010062078.1:0-11129 GCA_932178445.1 Andricus quercusramuli
AATTTAATTTTTTTAATTTGTCCTTTTGATTGGAAAATTAATTTGCTATAGTATAAATATCATCTTTATTGGATTTAAATGCAACTATTTGGTTGAAAATTCAACAATTTTGTTCAAAAGTCATTCTCTTTAGTTGAAAATTTAACTGTCTTATTACAAATTAAATTATTTCGTAGAAAATTTACTGGTTGTTTGAAATTCATATTTTATTGTCGAAAAGTCATCAATTAAAATCTTTTTTGGATGAAAATTCAATAATTTTTTTTAAAGGCATTCTTCTTGGTTGAAAATTCGACAGTTTCGTAGAAAATTCAACTATTTTGTAGAAAATTGACTTGTTGTTTGAAATTCATATTTTATTTTTCAAAAGTTAACTAAAATCTTTTTTGTATGAAAATTTAATTTTTTTTTAATTTATCATTTTGATTGGAAAATCATTTATGAAAAATCTTTTTGCTTGAAAATGTAACTGTTTTGTTGGAAATTCAATCATTTAGTAGAAAATTTACTTTTTGATTAAAATTTCTATTTTGGTGCTGAAAAGTCAACTGAAATCTTTTTTGAATGCAAATTCAACACTTTTTTGAATTTGTCTTTTTAATTTGAAAATTCATCTTTTTTATTAGAGATTTCATCTTTTGTGAATAAAAATGCAACTATTTGGTTGAAAATTCAACAATTTTGTGAAAAAGTTTTTTTTTTCTTGTTCAAAATTCAACTGTTTTTTTCTTAAATCAACTATTTTCGTAGAAAATTTACTTTTTGATTAAAATTTATGTTTTGGTGCTGAAAAATCTACTAAAATCTTTTTTGAAGATAAATTCAACTATTTTTTGGTGTGTCTTTTTTAGTGAAAATTTCATCTTTTTTGATAAAAAATAACCTGGTTGGTTAAAAATTCAACTGTTTTTTTTTTTTTTTTTTTGAAATTCAACTATTATCGTCTTAAATTCACTTTTTGATTAAAATTTATATTTCGGTGCTAAAAATTAAACTAAAATCTTTTTTGAATAAAATTCAACATTTTTTTCAATTTGTCTTTTTAATTTGGAAATTCGTCTGTTTTAGTAGAAATTTCATGTTTTTTAAATAAAAATGCAACTATTTGGTTGAAAATTCAACTATTTTCGTAGAAAATGTACTTTTTGATTAAAATTCATATTTTGGTGCTGAAAAGTCAACTACAATCTTTTTTGGATGAAAATTAAATTATTTTGAATTGAAAATTCATTTGTTTTAGTAGAAATTTCATCTTTCTTGAATAAAAATGCAACCGTTTGGTTGAATATTTAACAATTTTTAGAAAAATTCATTCTTCTTGGTTGAAAATTCAACTATTTCGTGGAAAATTTACTTGTTGTTTGAAATTCATATTTTATTGTTGAAAAGTCAACTAAAATCATCTGTGGTTAAAAATTGAATTATTTTGAATTAAAAATTCATTTGCTTCAGTAGAAATTTCATCTTTCTTAAATAAAAATTCAAGTATTTGGTTAAAAATTCAACAATTGTTTTAAAAAGTCATACTTTTTATTCAAAATTCAACTATTTCGTAGAACATTTATTAGTTTAAAATATATATTTTGGTGTTGAAAAGTCAACTAAAATCTTTTTGGATGAAAAGTCAATTTTTCTGCATTGTCTTTCTGATTTAAAAATTAATTTCTTGTAGTAGAAATTTCATCTTTCTTGAACAAAAATGCAACTATTTGGTTGAAAATTCTACAATTTTGTTAAGAAGTCATTCTTCTCGGTTAAAAATTCAGATTTTTTGTTAAAAATTCAACTATTTCGTACAAACTTAACTTGTTGTTTGAAATACATATTTTATTTTTTAAAAGTCAACTAACGTTTTTTTTTTGATGAAAATTTTTTTATTTTTTATTTCTCCTTTTGATTGGAAAATTCATTTGTTTTAGTAGAAATAGCAGCTTTATTGGATAAAAATGCAACTATTCGGTTGAAAAGTCAACAATTTTTTTAAAAAGTCATTCTTCATGGATGAAAATTCAACTATTTCGTAGAAAATTTACTTGATGTTTGAAATTCATATTATATTTTAGAAAAGTCAACTAAAATCTTTTTGGATGAAAATTCAACAATTTTTGTAAAAAGTCATTCTTTTTTATTCAAAATACAACTGTTTTTTCGAAAATTCAACTATTTCGTAGAACATTTACTTGTTGTTTGAAATTCATATTTTATTTTTGAAAAGTCAAATAAAATCTTTTTTGGATGAAAATTCAATTTCTTTCGTTTAATTTGTTTTTTTGATTTAAAAATTCATTCATTGTAGTAGAAAATTCATCTTTCTTGAATAGAAGTGCAACTATTTGTTCAATAATTCAAGAATTTAGTTAAAAAGTCATTCTTTTTGCTTGCAAATATAACTGTTTTGTTGAAAATTCAATTATTTCGTAGAACATTTACTGGTTTGAAATTCATATCTTATTGTTGAAAAATCAATTAAAATCTTTTTTGGATGAAAATTCAATCATTTTGAATTAAAAATTCATTTGTTTTAGTAGAAATTTCATCTTTCTTGAATAAAAATGCAACTATTTGGTTGAAAATTCTATAATTTTTTTTAAAAGTCATTCTTCTTGGTTGAAGATTCAAACGTTTTGTTGAAAATTCACCTATTTCGTAGAAAATTACTTGTTATTTGAAATTCATATTTTATTTTTGAAAAGTCAACCAAAATCTTTTTTGGATGAAAATTTAATTTTTTTAATTTGTCCTTTTGATTGGAAAATTAATTTGCTTTAGTATAAATATCATCTTTATTGGATTAAAATGCAACTATTTGGTTGAAAATTCAACCATTTTTTTAAAGTCATTCTTCTTAGTTGAAAATTCAACTATTTCCGTAGAAAATTTACTTTTTTATTAAAATTTATATTTTGGTGCTGAAAAGTCCACTAAAATTTTGTTTCAATGAAAATTCAACTAAAATCTTTTTTGAATGAAGATTGAACTATTTCTTTTAATTGGTCTCTTTCATTTGAAAATTCATCTTTTTAGTAGAAATTGCATCTTTTTTGGATAAAAATGCAACTATTTTGTTGAAAATTCAACAATTTAAAAAAAGTCTTATTTTTTTGGTTGAAAATTCGACTGTTTTTTTTTCGAAAATTCAACTATTTTCTTAGAAAATTTACTTTTTGAATAAAATTTATATTTTGGTGCTGAAAAGTCAACTAAAATCTTTTTTGAATGAAAATTCAACTATTTCTTTTAACTTGTCTTTTTAATTTGAAAATTCATCTGTTTTAGTAGAAACTTCATCTTTTTTTAATAAAAATGCAACTATTTGGTTGAAAACTCAACAATTTTTTCAAAAAGTCAATCTTTTTGGTTGAAAATTGAACCGTTCTGTTGAAAATTCAAATATTTTCATAGAAAATTTACTTTTTGATTAAAATTTATATTTTTGTGCTGAAAAATCAACTAAAATCTTTGTTGGATGAAAATTCAATTTCTTTTGTTTAATTTGTTTTTTCAATTTAAAAATTCATTCATTGTAGTAGAAAATTCATTTTTCTTGAAAAAAGTGCAACTATTTGGTCGATAATTCAAGAATTTTGTTCAAAAGTCATTCTTTTTGCTTTAAAATTCAACTGTTTTGTTGAAAATTCAACTATTTCGTAGCAAACTAACTTTTTTTTAAATTCATATTTCGGTGTTGAAAAGTCAATTAAATTTTTTTCGAATGAAAATACAACAATTGAATATGTGAGCTTTATTGAAAAACGAAAATCTTTATTTTTGGAAACTAATGCTGTTAAATTCTCTTGAATTTCTTCCTATCCACACTGTAGGATGGTTCCCCCTATTCTGTAAAGAAAAGTCAAGTGCAAGAACTTTCTGGTTGATAATCCTTGAAGAACACAGTGCATAATGATAAAGTTTCTTTTTCTTAAGTTGGCATTACGTAAGCAGTAAGTCATGTAAGGAAGTAAGCCAAGAAGAATTTTCAGCCAGTGAACTTACCTGAAAGCGAAGGTGGCCCACTGGTGGTTCCGCATAGGGAATTCCTTTAAAAGATAAATATTCTCCGCCAAGGACATTTTTCTCCACGGCGCCTCTTAATGTTCCAAAATTAGTCTTAATGAGCATTTTTCGTCTTTGAAAATATAATGACTTGTCGTTAAGATTGCATCACGTGCACTGAATGACTCGGTCGATTTCTGCTGACTTCTGCGGAATTTACTGCTGATTGTCTCGATCCTACTTTCTGGACATCAGTGCCGTAAACGAAATTAATTTCATTTCCAAAATTTACATAAAAAAGTCATTACTTTTGTAATTTAACTTTATACTATAAAAAATGAGCATCAATCAAGGAGGGAACCTAATCCTAATCCATATTAAGATGATTTTTTAGATTTAGTTATAAAGGGGTTTGATGAAACTTCAAAAAAATTTCAGTAAATTCAGTAACTTTCAGTAAATTTTGAGGTAAAAAAAAATTATTTATATTGAGATATATTTGTTTGACAAAGTCGGTAGTGTTAATTGGCGGGAACTCGAGGCCTTTTTTGCTTTGTCCTGGAACAAAAAATGAAAGAGACTTTTTTTATAATTTTCGAATTACTATTTTTGTCTTATACAAATTTCAACGAAACAATTAGTCTTCAATCAAATTGTTGAATTTTCATACAAAAAGTTTAAATAGAAAAGATGGATTCTCAACAAAAAATACCATATTTGATATTTCAATCCAAAAATATTTTTATTTTATATCAAAGATAGCTGAATTTTGATCTGAAACGACAAATCTTCAACCAAACAAGTGAATTTTTAAAAAACTAGTTTAACTCTAATCCAAATAATTGAATTTTCAAACAAGAAAATATGAATCCTCAACGAAAAATATAATAGTTGATAATTTAACTGAAAAATATTGTTCATTTTTAATTAAAAAGATTTTATTTCGTCAAGAAAAAACGAATTTTTAACAAAATAGTTGAATCCTTAGCCAAAAACTATTTTTATTTTTAACCAAACATTTGCAGTTTCTATATGGACAATTTAAAAAATAAAATTTTTATTAAAAGAAATGAATTTTCAAATCAAAAAGACAAATTTTCGTCAAAATATTTGATTGCTCAGCTAAAAAAGATTTTAATTTTAAACCAAATATTTGCAATTTTAATTTAAAAAATGAAATTTCTACCAAACGAAATAAATTTTCAAACTAAAACGAGTAATTTTCGAGAAAATAGTTGATATGTCCATCAAAAATTATTTTTATTTTAAATAAAAAAGGTGAATTCGTCGAAAAAAGATAAACCAACAAAATAGTTGCATCCTCAACCAAAAAAGAATAATTTTAAAAAAAGTTGTATTTTTAACTAAAAATCATTATATATTTTCAAAATGAGACGAATTTTCTACAAAAAGACCAATTTTCGACAAAATAGTTGAATCCTCAACCAAAAAAGATTAATTTTCAAAATGTTGTATTTTTAACGAAAAAACATTCCATTTTTTCTAAAAGAGACGAATTTTTTGTCATTTTCAATCAAATACATGAATTTTCTGTGAAGAAGATTAATTTTCTAGAAAAAAGACCAATTTTTAACGAAAATGATGAATCTTCACCCAAAAAAATAACATTCTAACAAAATAGTTGAATTTTTAACAAAGTATATGTATTTTCAACCAAAAAGATGAATTCTCATCAAAAAATATAATGTAAACTAAAAAACATATGTAATTTTTAATCGAAAAGATTTGAATTCATAAAGAAAGCGAATTTTTCACTATACAGTTGAATCATCAGCCAAAAAAGATTTTATTAGCAAACCAAACATTTGCAATTTTAATTTAAAAAATAAAACATTTTTTCCAAAAGAAACGAATTTTCAAACCAAACAGATTTTCGACGAAATAGTTGATATTTCCACACAAAAAAATTTTCATTTTAAATAAAAAGAAGATGAATTCATCCGAAAAACACAATTTTTCAACAAAATAGTGGAATCCTCAACCAAAAAAGACTAATTTTCAAAATTTTGTATTTTTAACAAAAAAACATTCAAATTTTTTTAAGAGACGAATTTTCTACAAAAAAAAAGTTTAATTTTTAACCCAAAAATATGATTTTTTTCACGGAAAAGTTAATTTTCAAACAGTTGTATTTTTAACCAAAAAACGTTGAATATTTTCTAAAATAGAATAATTTTCTACGCAAAAATTTAATTTTTTAACCCAAAAATATGAATTTTTACAAAAAAGTTAATATTCAAACAAATAATGGAATTTTCAACCAAATGCATGAATTTCCTATCAAAAGATTCATTTCATGTCAAAAAAGACCATTTTGCAACTAAAATGATGAATCTGCAACCAAACAACTGAATTTTAAAAAAGCTTGTTAAACTTTTAACCAAGTAATTGAAATTTCTATCAACAAAGATGAATTCTTAACAAAAAATATAATAGTTGATAATTTGCAACATGGTGAGGGTGATGAGTTCACTTTGTTACCTTTTTAACCGTGAAGGTATTCCTTATTTTGTCTGATAGTTTCCCAGACGATACAACTTTGGCTAAGGAAGGCCGGAAGACTGACGAACGTCCCTTTACTATATGCGCCTAGACCGGTCCTACAATATATTGTAGAGGGAGTTCAGGGGTCAGCAGCAGACTGAACCTGACTTTCCACATTCTTCTACACTAGATTTCCCAAATTCTTATGAGTTGTACATTATCTGATATAATTTTACATCCAGAACACTGAATATAAATGTTAGCACTAGAAGGGCGGACGGTGTCCTCAGGACACCTTGCGGTTTAAAAACACTGTGGTTTGGATTTAAGTAAAAATTTCGGTGAACGAGAAGATATCAATACCATGAGCGGAACCCCGAAATCCACATATTCCGCCACGATTTGGTCAATAAACTCCCCGTTGTCCTGAGGAAACCGACCATAACCGAAAATGTCCATAGCTATTTTATCGTTTGGGTCAACCAGCCTATCGGGATAATAGCTTCACTCAGATTTTTGATCCTAGTTATTTTTTTCAACTGGCAGACTAGGCATCTTTTTACAAAGTGATTGACCTCTTCTTCCGTGTTTTTCTATTCACCAATTGTTCTTACTCGTTCGATAGTCTTGTTTTCACCATAATGCTGAGTCATAACGGATCCGTGCGCTTCCTTAATTACCTGTTTCTTTTCTTCATTTGTCAGGTCTCTCGTGGCATTATAGCATGTGTGGAAGCTTAGTGTGGGATATCAGTGGCATAGAGAACTTATTATTTCTTAAATTTTGAGTTTTTCTAATGGTGTAATCATTGGGCCTGCGAATCGGAGACGTACTATTGTCAATTTCTTATCTATGAAGTCTTTGACTTTGAGGTTGAGTAATCCCAACCACAACTCTTCCTGATGATCTCCAAATTGAGACTTGGTGACATCTACCCACAGTTTTCCGCAGGCATTTGGTTTTACTTCCCGGGTGGGAGTTTTCTCTTTCTTTCATGTGAGATAATCCTGATAGAATCATTCATGTTGATCCAATAAATTTTCTTCATCAGATATGAGATCATCTGCGGCTATTTTCTTGGCCAGGACTGGTTACGTTGTTCTTGAAGCGCTCGTGGTTTCTTCTTCGGAGAGCTCACTTCCTGAACCACTTTCCTCAACATCTTCATCTAAAGGATCCGTGATTGGAAACAATCGAGATAGGCAGCCAGCAGCTTTGTTCTCCTTTCCTTTTACGTACTGGATTTCATATTCGTATTCTATTAGTCTGAATCTCCATCGCAGCAATCTGGATGAAGGATCTTTGACGTTATTTAACTATGTCAGACCCTGGTGGTCAATTCGAATTTTGAATTTTCTTCCTAGCAGATACTGTCTGAGTCCTTTAACTGCCCAAACTATGGCTGGAAGTTCCTTCTCCGAAGTACTGTAAATCTGTTCTGCTCCATTTAGTGTTCTTGAAATGTAACAGCATGGGTGTCCTTCTTGGGACAGAATTGCCCCTAGACCTTTCTTGCTGGCGTCGGTTGTTAATAGAAACTCTTTTGAGTAGTCAGGGTATCTCAGCACTGGAGCTTCACAAAGTTTATTTTTCAAAAGTGCATAGCTCTCTTGACATTCGAGTGACCAGTTAAATACTGCACCTTTTTTTCGTTAGCTCTGTCAAAGGCTAGTCCTAAGAATGATTGGATTTCCTTTACATTTCTAGGCTGTCTGAAATTTTGTACTGCCTCTAACTTTGCTGGATTGGATTTTACTCTATCATTGGTGATAATGTGTCCGAGGTATTCAAGTTCATAGCGTAGATATTCACACTTATCGGGCTGAAGTTTTAGACCAGTCTGTCTCAGTCTTTCCAAAAGTGTAAAGAGGTTATTGTTATGTTCCTCAAGAGTAGATCTGAATACAACTACGTCGTCCAGATAGGCGAAACATATTTTTCCTGTTAGTCCTCTTAATGCTTTGTCCATCATTCGCTGAAATGTGACTGGGGTATTCTTTAATCCAAGAGGCATCCTGTTAAACTCGAAGTGCCCTTCGGGTATTGAGGAAGCTGTATATTTTTTTGATTCTTCTGCCATAGGTATTTGGTGGAAATCAGAGCTTAAATCGAACGCTGAGAAAAAATTAGCTTCTCCTAACTGATCTCGGATACCATCTATTACTGGTATGGGATATGCATCTTGGTCTGTGTCCTCGTAGATCTGTCTGAAGGCTATGACAATTCGCCATTTTTTCATTCTTCGAAGCGTCTGTCTTTTTTGTTACTACCCAAATGGGGGAGTTATAAGGTGACTTGGAATGTCTTATCACTTCCTTTTTCATCAAGTCTCCCATTTGTGTTGATATTTCTACTTTATGACACTCCGGCGGCCTATATGATTTGATGTTGACTATTTTTCCTAATTTAAAGATAATCTCGTGTTCAACTAGGTCGGTGCAGGGCAGTGGATCTCCTTCCAGATGGAAGATGTCATTGTAAGACTGTAAGATGCAAATCAATCCATTTGAGTGTTTACCCTTGATAGATAATAATCTGCCGCTGATATTTAAAATTCTGCATTCTCCTAGTAGTCTATTTGTTCGTTTATTTCTTCGGGACTCATTTCTTGAAATTCTAAATAATTCTGGCCGTCCTCTTGGTTCTCGATATCCTGGATATTCCTCACGGGGTTTTGTGGGGGTCGATTTTGGAACTGTACTGGATGAAAATTCTGCGTTTTAGCATAGCACTGTACTGCTAAATGTCCAAGTCTTCCGCACTTATGACAATTTAACTGCATTCTTTGTTGAAGCGGCATTTTTTAATTCGATATAGATGTCCGGGACCCTTGGTTTCCGGTAGCCTGTGCTTGGTAAGGTTTTATCGAAGGTACACCACTGCTCATCGGGGCCCGGGGGTGCGTCCACATAGCCGGCTGTATTGGTGGGCGTACTGGTTGAGATTCTTTTAACCAGATCTCCATCTTTGCAGCCTGATTCTGGGCCACGCATAGGCTTCTTGGTTTTTGGGCTTCAACTTGCAGTGCGATTTCTCTTCTCAAGTTCAGCATAATTATATCTTTTGAGGGATTCTTTTTCTTCTACTTGGATAGCAATCTTTCTCTCCATGCTATTTGTGTGTTCTGATTGCACTGCATATTTTACTTCGTTCACAGCCTGTCTACGTTACTTTCAATAGCATTGGTAGGGATGGCACGAGGCGGTCTCATTGGCACGAGAGGTCGATTTTCTTGCCCTTCACATGATTCCACCGCGCTGTTCTCATTCTTCTTTCCTTCCGCGTCATTTTCTTCTTCCGCGTTGTTCTCATTCTTATCGTTCATTTCCACGTTAATTTTTATTTTCCGATGATTAGCGGTGTCTATTTCGTGTTCCTCATCATTATCGGAAGTGATAATACCTCCATCCGTGTCTGTTCCTACTTTCGTCGGGATGTCCAATCTTTGTGTTAATCGGAAAATTTCGTCAACCCGGCTGCCGTTTTCGACAGTAAGTTTTGTTACTACATCCTCCAAAACTGCCATCCTAGACAGGATTAGGTCCAGTTTATCATCTGTAGTGAGCAAGCTCATGTTGTTTGATCTGTGAATACAGGTTTCCGGAAAAGTGCTGTCTGAACTATCGGTCTCGGATTGCGTATCGTAATTTGTGGATAAGTTTTCCCCATAGGCGTGAAAAGCCAGCGTGTATAATTTTTCCTAATTGCAAGTGTCGGGTGTAAATGGTGTCGCGACCGCATTACAATTTTCGTGTTAAATTTTTTATAATCCTCACTTGCACGATCCGTCTACATGGAGTACATACAAGGTTAATTCGGATTCAAGTTTCTTTTTATTAACGCTGGCAAAGCTAGCGAGCACGCGTAGTATACCAACGGTTCCCTGTATAAAAATTTTTATTTTATGCTTTTCTTTCCTCGTCTTCTTCCGAGTCTTACTGCGCTGTTTCACAGACTCTAGGATTTCACCGCGGTTTGTTGCGTACCCAAAATTCTTATTACGGAACTTTCTGATACTCGACTTTACGTAGAATAAGGCGTACTTAATTCAGCTCTTAATTTTACCCAATACCTTACAGGTTCCTTGTTTTACGAACTTTCCGTAAGAGAAGTCCGGATTCCTTCCTGGGAGAACCGTAGTTCTCAAGATTGTATTCGAGGTTCGAATCAAAGATAGGGCCTTTTGATTCCTTGTATTTCCGTAGCTAATTCTTCGAAGGATCGTTTGATACTATCCTGCCAGGATCGCCAATTTGTACCAGGGTGAGGGTAATGAGTTCACTTTGTTACCTTTTAACCGTGAAGGTATTCTTTATTTTGTCTGATAGTTTCCAAGACGATACAACTTTGGCTAAGGAAGGCCGGAAGACTGACAAACGTCCCTTTACTACTTGCGCCTAGACCGGTCCTACAATATATTGTAGAGGGAGTTTAGGGAACAGCAGCAGACTGAACCTGACTTTCCACATTCTTCTACACTAGATTTCCCAAATTCTTATGAGTTCCTTACAAATTAAACTTAATTTTTTTTTTAATTCGAATACAAAAAATTTGAAGTCATCCCAAAAGTGTAGTTGAATCATCAGCCAAAAACTATTTTAATATTAAAACAAACATTTTTAATTTTAATT
>CAKNXH010062078.1:16129-34162 GCA_932178445.1 Andricus quercusramuli
GTGAACTTACTGGTGTCTGGTGCTGATCTGGAATTCCAGGCCATTATGAGACCATTATCGCCCAGAATTTTGTTCTAAAACTTCTGGATTATATTCTTGAAATATCAAGGCATTTATTTATGCTATACAAAAATTGATTTTCCAAAAATAATTACATGGGCACGTCTGTCTGTGCAATTTTATTTTTTTTAATGTAAGTGAGAACAGGGCTTTAGAGCCCTAGCTAAAATAGAATTAATAAATTGAATAATTTTTTTAAAGAATAGAAAAATCCCTTCAAATTATTGAAATAAATGTTGTATTCAAAGTAAAATGCATCCTTTTCAACAATTTTAGCTTAGAAACATTAAAAATAGGGTAGTTTACCACTCACCAGAGTGCGCGATTTGATTATATATTTAATAATATTTTATAATCGTTTACTGAAAGAACGTTTCAAAGTAAATGTTTTCAGAAGTTTTCTTTTTTTTATATCGAAAACTAAAAACAAACATATTTTCAAATCAAAATACCAACTGTTTTGGAGAAAAATCGTTTTTTTTTTAATTAACTTTTTTTTATTTTAAATAAAAATATTCTTTTGGTTGAAATATAAACTATTACATTTTACTTTGTTTGTTGAAGATTCGATTCTTCGGTTATAAATAAATTATATTGGTGAAAATCAGATTTTTTCGTTAAAAATTGATTAACTGAAAATTTAACAAGTCCATTTTTTATTAAAAATTCGCCTCTTTTAGTTTAATGTTTGAACCATTTGGATGAAAATGCATGTATTTTATTAAAAATTTGTCTCTTTTGGTTAAAAATTAATCTTGATGGTTAACAATTAATCTTTTTGATTGAAAAATCATTCTTCGGTTGAAAATTTAACTAATTTATAAAAATTCGTTTTTCTTTTCTTGAAAATTGATCTTTTCAGTTGAAAATTCAACTGTGTTTGAAAATTTACTTTTTTCAGAGAATTATTCTTCTTGTTTGTAAATTCATTTATTTTTGTTAAAATTTCATTTCTTTGGTTAAAAATTTAACTACTTTGTTCAAAATATTTTTTTTTGTTAACAATTAATTTTTTAGTTGAAAATTCGACTTTTTGGTAGGAAATTAATCTTGTTTGAAAATTCATCATTTTGGTTCAAAATTATTTTTTTAACAGAAAAATAAATATTATATTTTTTGTTACATATTTTTTTAGTATCAAACTCATTCCTTTCGATACAATTTTAAATATTTTATTGCAATTTTCGTTTGTTAAAAAATAATTTTTAAACGTAAGAATTAATAATCTCGTTTAAAGTTCGTTTTTTTTTTAATTCAACAGTTTTTTATTTAATATTGAAATATTTAAAATCTTTTTTGGTGGGAATCTCAAATATTCAATTTTATGTTTTAAATTCTTCTTTTTTTTTGTTCAAAGTTATACTACTTTGTTGAAAAATAATTTTTCGGTTGAATATTCATTCTTTTCATTTACATTCTTTTCATTTACTAAATACAAATTTTCGCAGAATTCGAAAAAGTTAAATTATTAAAATTTTAGATCGTTACAAATTAATAATTGCTAAATTGTTATTCATACATCGAAATTTCTTTTAGTTTTCAAATATTTTTTAATATTTTCTTAAAATAATTTGTTCAAAATAAAACAAATGATTTAAAATTTTCCCAGAAATCTTAACGAAACCTTTTCAATATCTTGGAACCTTTCAAAGTAATTGAAAATCTTCAAAACTTGATTTCAAAAGCTTCGAAAATCTACATTTTGCTGAAAATTTGTTTGAATCTTTTCTAATTTTGAATTATTTTTGAAATTTTTTCAAAATTTTCAAAGATCTTTGAATTTTTCCTAAATATTTTCCATGCAGATATAATTTTAAGGAAGCGAAAATGAAAAAAAAATCGTAAGTTATGAAAGAAGCATTCAAGAGCAAATTTATTAATTTCCATCTCAAGTTATTCTCGAAAGCGACCTTCATAATTACTTCAAAATTTCTTTGAAAATATTTTATTGTATAATCATCTTTTGTGAAATATTAGTAATCAATACAAAAATACGCATTTATTTTCTATATTATTTTTTTACTTGGATTGTCAATCGTGGAATATTTTTACGCTCACAAGAAATTATCGCATGCATTATAAATATAAAAATAATTATTTAATGTCACTTTTGAGTAATGAATTAAGTTTGATGTTCTCCAAACTTTTTCTCTTGGTGAAAGTAACTCACTGAAATTTTTTCAAATGTTGCAAAAAAAAGTTTTATTGGTAACAAAAATTTTAACTTTTTAAAAATCAAGGTTAATCCAAGCGAATCCAACAAATAATTATTTTTTCTTTATTAGAAAAAATTCCTGTATTCAGCAGAAATTTTTTATCATCGTTTTCAATTTTTATTTTCACATGCTACCTGCAAAAAATATTCTTATACCACTTTTGCGCTTATAGTATACATTTTAAAAATTTCGAAAGTTTTAAAGACTTTCCGGTACCACTTTTTTTTTTTTAATTTAAAAAAATTCCAGTGAATTTCTGTCACTAAAGAGGAGATGATTTGAGTTGGATTTTTTTTCACAAATGGCGCCGCGTTTTTGAAAAAGTCTACTTTTTTAAATTTTTTTTTCATGGACTGAAATGTTTTTTTTTTTCATTGTCATGCAAAATTATGTGAATATAACATTTTTATCACTTGAACTTCATACAAGATTCGGTTTTTTCTTGAATTTTCAACTGCTACAATTAAAGAAAATTAAAAATTAATTAAATTGATAATTTAATTTTCAACATATAAATTTTTAACTGTTAAAAATTGAAGAAAATTGCTAATTGAATCTTCAACAGCTGAATTTTCAACAAATGAATTTTTAAGAGATTACAAGATAAATTTTGAAAATTTGACTGTTGAAATTTTTTTTTTCAATTTTCTAAATTTGTCAAAAGTAACTGATTTTTCAACTGCTCAAAATACTATGTTCATTTTTTTTTATTTTATTTTTAAAAGTTAGAAAGTCAACTGTTTAAAGTTGAAGAAAATAAAAATTTTCAACTATTAAAAACTAAAGAAAACTCAAAAAGGAATTTTGAAAAATTAAAAATTCAGCGGTTGAAAATTCAATTAGGAATTTTCTTCCATTTTTATCAGTTGAATTGTCAACAGTTAAAAATTGGTCTGTTGAAAATTCGATTATCAATTTAATTCTGATTTCAATTTTTAATTTTCTTCTTTTAATACAAGATACAAAAAATAAAATTGAATTAAAATGATAATAAAATTTTCAGCAGATAAATTTTTAACAGTTAAAAATTGAAAAAAATTGAGAATTGAATTTTCAGCAGATGAATTTTTAACTGTACCAAATTCTATTTTCAATTTTTTTCAATTTTCAACTTTGAAATTTCAATTTTAATACAAGATTCGCATTTTTCTTGAATTTTGAACTTCTGTAAATTGAAGAACTTTGAAAATTGAATTTTTAATTAAAAATGATAATCGAACTTTCAAAAGATCAATTTTTACCTGTTGAAAATTTAACTTGTAAAAATTGAAGAAACTTGATTATTTCATTTTCAAACGCTGAATTTTCAGCAGACGAATTTTTAACTGTTCCAAATTCCATTTTTAATTTTTTTCTACTTTTAACGTTGAAATCCAATTTTAATATAAGACTCGCCTCTTCATTAAAATTAAAAACTGAATTGAATTGATATACGAAATTTAAAAAGATCAATTTTTAACCGTTAGAAAGTCAACTGTTGAAAATTGAAGGAAATAACATTTTTCAACTGTTCAAAATGGAAGAAAACTCAAAATGTAATTTTGAAAAGTTAAAAATTCAGCTGTTAAAAATTCAATCAGAAATTTTCTTCAATTTTTATCAGTTGGATTTTCAACAGTTACAAATTGATCTGTTGAAACTTCGATTATCAATTTAATTCAGTTTTCAAATTTTAATTTTCTTCTTTTTTCAATTTTCTTGAAAATCGAAGAAAATTGAAAATTCAATTTACAAAAGTGAAAATTCAATAGAGATGCGAATCCTGTATTAGAAATTGAAATTTAAAGTTGAAAATTGAAAATGGCATTTTGTACAGTTAAAAATTCATCTGCTGAAAATTCAGCTGTTGAAAATTGAATTTTCTTCAATTTTCAACAATTGATTTTGCAATTATTCAAAATTCAATTTTAATTTTGTTTAATTCCAACTGTTGAAAATTCAATTTTAATACGAGATTCACTTTTCTTTCTTTCAACCATTAAAAATCCAATTGTTGAAAATTAAATTCCCAATTTTTTTCATTTTTCAACAGTTAAAAATTTGAGGGAACCCCTAATTTTGTATTAAAAACAAGTTTCAAAAAAAGTCATTCAATGAACTCTCAGTAGGGAATTTACGAGATTTAACAAAAAAATCCGAACTCTGATCATTTCCTTTCAAGAGGAAGAAATTAAAGAGGTACCATTTTGTAAAATTGAACATTGAATGTTCAAACACCCTAAATTTGAATCGCACAATCTTAAAAATTATAACATTCGCATCAATTATAATTTGTAAACTTCATTCAAGTCTGTAGAAACAAAATGCTTGTTCAAAAAAGCCACAACAGCCGGGTGATTGACTTTCTGCAACTTCTCTACAATATTTCTGTACTGCTGATCAGGAATTAAAGTATGATTTTTGTACAACATTATGGCAGCTACAATAGAAGCGTGAATCAAATTAAGCTCTGCTAAAGCTTCCGTCAAAGAGCCAATGAAGGTTCCTTCTTTTGACTCTGATTCTCTCAACGGAATCACAACATTTGATAATGCTTTTCCGATATCCACAACCATTTCGCCAGTGAAGAACATTAGCAAATTCGACATCTCCTTTCCAATTTTTAATCCGAAGAGCCGACCATCAAACTCTGCCTTTCGAAGTTCAATCACAAAAAATAAGGACAAGTACGAATTCGAATCTTGAACCGGTTTAAGAGAAGAAGAAAACAAATTTAAGATAGCTTTCGGTATTGCCGGATCGATTCTCATTATAATTTCCGTGTTGACAATATCGTTGATAATCTCGCTGAAGCACCGCTTCATCGGATAGAATCTCAAATTCTTTGGATGTGGTTCATCCCAGTGTTTGGATATAGCCGTTGACAACAAATTGCAGAAATACCTCAGCCTAGATTCGAGTTTATCCTTAGCATCGATGAGGAAATTAATAGCATACAAACGACCTGCTACAGAAACATCATCACGGCCATCAAATGCAAATTTTTCGACCAAAAGTCGAGAGTAATCTTCTGGGAA
Source organism: Andricus quercusramuli (assembly GCA_932178445.1). NCBI lineage: Eukaryota > Metazoa > Arthropoda > Insecta > Hymenoptera > Cynipidae > Andricus > Andricus quercusramuli. The sequence goes on from CAKNXH010062078.1 coordinate 21,423, forward strand.
AAAGGCAGAGACTTGGGAAGTTGCATTCTTGAGAAAACTACAGATTAGTTGATTTGATAAATCTGGTGATAAATCAAGCTTCTCGATTTTGGATAATCCAGCTTCGAAATAATCTTTGATGTACTCGTTAGGTACGTTCGAAATTTCCTTCAAGACGTTGAAACACTCGATGTCTTCTTTAGTGAGACCTTCTATGCAAAAACGCATCACTTGCCAAGTTTCTTTGCAAGGTCGATTGATGAAGAAGACATGCGTTTTTTGGAAAACAACTTCCCGGATTGATTTATGTTTTTCGGTTTTCCACAAGTGTTTTAAAAATTCACATAAATCTTCAGTTGGAGCGATGGTAGCCATCAATCTGATTCCATGTTTCCTGACTGAAACTGGTTTGTCAACTAAAGCTTTAGCGAAAGTGATAACCTTCTTGACGGAAACACGTCTTGCAACATTCATTAAACAAGCCAATCCTAGAGACAAGTAATCTCCTTTACAAAGTTTGCCCACTAATTCCAAGGATGGAGGAGGGTTTGCTAAATTTATAGCTTCTGGCAGAGAACTTATTATTCGGAAGGATTTCTTCGCATCTCCATCAATATCCATCTTATCCGAATCAGGAATCATAGGTTCGATGATTCGAACAAATTCTGGACCCTGAAGCAAGAGAGCCAAAATCATCAGCGTTCTTGAATCATCCAATTTTTTCAAAGATTCTTCTGCGAATTTTATCGGGATTTCTCTGTACCAAGTACACTTTTTAATAAATCTTTTAGTGCGTGTCGAATGAATATTTTCAACACAACTATCCAAGTAGACTTTCCAATTTTCCAAAATCTTACCAGGTTCTTTCTTCAAGAAGTTAAGACCTTCTTGTGAAGACACAGAGGCTATTACATCTTTATGTGGAAACAAAGAATCGTATAATTTACGTTCATGAATGCAAACCAAGTTTTTCAATTTTGCAATTTTATATTGCATTCTCTGATTTTCCAGAACAATAATCTTTTTCACTTGTTCCAACAACCACGGATAATTACCCAGATACAGTAATTCATGCAAAATCTTTTTCTTTAAAATTCTCTCGTTATAATCATAGAGTCCTTCCGTCAATTTTTGAATCGTGTCAACTCTATTCTCTTTCCAAATATCATCATCATCCGGAAATTTGCGTGGAATGATCTCAATAAACGTCTCTAAACATTTTTTCTCAAATTCTGGATTATCCGTAATGATGTTGAATTTACTGTTCCAGCCTTTGATTTTCACTTCCGCTAATAAAGACATTATATCCTCGACTGGTCTATCATTCAAGAGATTGAAATGAACCCCTTTCTCAAGCAATCTTTCCGAAACTGTAGGCCTCTCGTTCAAGTAATCTTTGACATGAGATCTTTTAATCATCTCATTTAAAAAATTCCAGTGATCAGCACTCAACATTTCGAGATCAAAATGTCTAAGAAGAGACTCGTAGACTCGAAACCAAAAGATCGATATTTCATTCCGATGTCTTGATGAAATGTATTCCAACACGAGAAGCAAATCCTCTTTACTTTTGTTGACTTTACATGTGTAAATTAACTGCCCAACCAATTCTGCTCTGTCATCCATTTCCTTAGATTTCGAAATTTGATCCTTAATCTCTGGAATCGAATCTTTCGTTGATAGGTAGCAGACCCAAGATTCTTCGCAGTTTTTAGAACAAGGATTCTCTGCGAGTTTCTTATGAGCCAAATCGACTCGATCCTTTTCTGGTAAGATTAACATCAGATCAGGAGTCACTTTATCCAACAAAGTTAGGAGATCCACACCATATAAGTCCCTAAAATTCTTCAGGATCAAAGATAACTTCAGTTCTTGTGGTTGGAACTGTAGATAGGAGAACATTTTAGAAAAGGAAAAATCGTTCTTATTTTTTGGAAAGAGATTTCGAAACATGAGTTGAAACTGCTCTTGGTTTAGTTTTGTCGTAACTAATTTTAATGACAATAGGGGGAGATATTTTCTCGGAAATTCGACCAGGGCATCGACACCTTTTCCCTTAAGGAACAATTCGGCGCATTTGTTTCCAATTTTAATATCCAAACTATAACTAAATGAATTAACAATATCAATAAAATCGTCGAGATGGTGTTTAATCAGACGTGGTAGGAGGTCTAAATAATCATAAATCGATATAGAATCGACGACTCGCTCCTCGTCGGGCTTTGGTTTACAAAATTGTAAATACTTAATAACGAGTTCGGGATATTTTCGAAATAATCTTACAACTAGTTTCTTAGGAAGAGCAACGTTTCCGTTTTTTATAAACTCGGAAATGTAGTTTTCACTACACGCGCTCAGTAAAGGCATTGCCTGTTTCAAGTCGTAAGTTTTTGAGAGACCTTCAAAAAATTCTTGTGCAATACTATATTCGTTTTTGTGACCCAAGCATTGTGATAGACGTTTTATGATACTGCTTCTAGTATTTAACGAAACTTCCGGAAAAATATGGGCCGCAAAATAAGGGAAATTTGTAATCTTATTACTACCATCGAAAATCCAATCCACTTGTAATCCTCGACTTACAATGGAGAGATCTTCTGATTTTAAAGCCGCGATTACATCATCAGTATTTTTTAAAATTTTCGCTGTTTCTACTTGAATGAGCGGTTGTAAACTTTTTGGAATTGGTGATCCGTACGAAGTTTGTAGAGCAAAATCACCCGGCGCCTGCTTGCTTTCAAGAATTTCCTTTATGATTTTATTGAACGATTCGTGCTTTTCCTTAGCAGAATTTCCGGGTATTTTCTGGATTGCTTCCAAATAAGAAATTTCAGAATCCATATTTTATTGCGGTTGATGTGGATTTTGCTGTTTAGTTGGTCATCAATGGAAACCTTTAATTCATAATTAAAAACTAGGCATTAGATTTCTTTAAAAAATTCTTCAGTTTTTAAATAAATGATTTTTAAAACAGCTTACAATTTTTATAAGCGAAATTTTTAATTTTCTAAGCTAATATTTTAAAAGTAGATATTAAAAATGAACTTCATTTTTTATTTAAACTATTATTCCTTAGTCTATCAATTATCTAACTTCCTATTTATTGATCGCAGGCTTCGCACTCTTTTCCCCTTTTTCTCGTTAAAAATTTTATTATTTGGTTGAAAATCATCCTTTTTTATTGAAAATTCATTTTTATTGAAAATACATATTTCTGGGTTAGAAATTCAACTGTTTTATAGAAAATTAATCTTTTCAGCTTGAAAATTCAACAATTTAGTGGACATTTTTTTCTTTCTTGACAGAAAAATCTTTCTTGGTGGAAAATTAAACTTTTTCGGTACAAATTAAATTTTTTCATTTAGAATTATTCTTTTTGTTCAAAATATAATTTTTTGAACTGGAAATTTAACTATTATACTTTTCATTGAAAATTTATCCTTTTTATTTTCAAATTCATGTATTTTGTTGAAAATTCGTCGCTTTGATAGAAAATTAATTTTTTGTTTGGAAATTTTTTCGAAAATTCAACCACTTGGTTGAAAGTTGACCTACTATGTTAAAAATTCATTTTTTTGTTATTGAAAATTGAACTTTTTTAGTTGAAAATTCATCTTTTTGGTGGAAAATTCAACAAGTTTCTTGAAAGTTCATGTATTTTATTAAAAATTCATCTTTTCGGTTGAATTCAACTTTATTGCCCTTAAAACAAAAACTTTTTGGTTTAAAATACAACTATTACATTTTTCGTTGAGAATTCACCTTTTTTATTTTTATTGAAAATTTATTTTATTGAAAATTCATCTTTTTGGTAAGAAATTGATTTTCTTTGTTGAAAATTTATTTTTATTTTGATTTCGAAATTCAAATATTTGGTTGAAAATTAAACTACTTCGTTCAAAATTCATTTTTTTGTTGAAGATTAATTATTTTATTTGAAAATTCATTTCTTTCGTTAAAAATTTAAATATTTTCTGGAAACATCGAGTTCTTTTATTCTTGAAAATTCGTATTTTTGGTTGAATTCCACTTTGTTGGAATTAGAATTAAAATCTTCTTTGGTTGTAATATCAACTATTACATTTTTCGTTAAAAATTTATTTTTGTAACTGATAATTTAACTGTTCCATTGTTAATTAAAAATCCATCTTTTTAGTTGAAAATTCAACTATTTGGTTGAAAATTCATGTATTTTGTTGAAAATTCGTTATTTTCGTTGAATTCAACTGTTTTTTAAAATTTCAAAATAAAAACTTTTTTCGTTAAAAAATCAGCTAGTACATGTTACGCTGAGAACTCATCTGTTAAAAATTAATTTTTCGGCTGGAAATTCATCAATTTAATTGAATGTTCATAACTTTTGTTTAAAATTTAACTATTATCTTGAAAATTCGGTTTTTCGCCAAAAAATGACTTTTTTAATCCCAATTTCGAAATTCCCTGGCCAATTTTTCATTTTTCCTGACAATTATACATTTTTTCTAGGTATAAAAACAACTTGACTCATTCAAAATGTTGAATTATCGAACCAAGAAGACGAATTTCCTACAAAACAGTCAAGTTTTCAACCCAAAAATATGATTTTTCACCAAAAAAATATGAATTTTCTACCGAAATAATTGAATTTTTGACTCAAAAAGATGAGCTTTGAACAAAATAAATTAATTTTTATTTGAAAGAGATAAATTTTAAAGCAAAAATGAAATAGTTACATTTTCAGTTAAAAAAATTCATTTTTAACTAAAATGATGAATTATCAACCAAAAAAACAAATTTTCAACCAAAGAAGTGAATTTTTAACCAAAAATACAAGAGTGGCAATTTCCGTTAGAAAAATAAATTTTTAACCAAAATTAAAACAAATTTTTAATTAAATAAATTATTTTTTTAAGAAATAGTTCAATTTTTAACGAACAGGTGAATTTTCAACCAAGAAGATTAAATTTCTATCAAAAAGGAACATTTGTTCACAAAATAGAAAATACATGAAGTCTGAACAGAATAGGTAAATTTTCTGAAAAAGATAAATTTTCAAACAAATTTTCATTTAACAAACGTTAAATTTTCAGCAAAAAAACTATTTTTCAAATAAAAAAAAGAATAAATTTTCAACATAATTGTTCCATTTTCAACCAAACAGATGGATTATTTTAAACCAAAAGGATTAAATTTCTATCAAAAAATGCAAATTTTTCACAAAACAAATGAATTTTCAACCAAATATTAAAATTTTCAACCAAACATGGAATTGTCAGATTTTCAGTGAAAAATTATTTTTCAAACAAACAATAGTTCAATTTTCAACCAAAAAGATCAATTTTCGACAAAAAAAAAGGAATAGGTTTATCAGTAGAAAAAATTAATTTTGAATAAAAAAAACAGATTTTCAACAAATGAAATGAATTTCAATCCAAAAAGATAACTTTTTCAGCAAGAAGATTAAATTTCTACCAAACAGAATAATTTTTAACCAAAAAGATTAGTTTTAAGCCAAGAAGATAAAATTTCTATCAGAAAAGACCAATTTTTCACAAAATACATTCAAAAGAATAGTTCAATTTTCAACTGAAGAACATACCTTTTTAAACGAACGTGGATAGTTAAATTTTCAGTAAAAAAATTATTTTCAGTTGCAAAAATTAATATTAAAAAAAACTTTTTTTAAGAAAACAGTTTAATTTCGAAAAAAGGTTTTTTCAACTAAAATAATGAATCATCAGCCACAAAAAACCAATTTGTAAAAATGTAGTTCGACTTTTTGAAGTAAGTAGTTGAATTTCCACAAAAAAGAGATGAATTTTCAACAAAAAATGTAATAGTAGGTGATATTTCAATGAAATCACATGAATTAAAAAAAAAAAGTTGAATCCTCAATCAAAACAGATTAATTTTCAACTAAAAAGATGAATCAATCACCAAATAGATTAATATTTTACCACAAAAAACAAATTTTCAACAAAATACAGGAATTTTCAACCCAACATGGAACAGTTCAATTTTCAGTTAAAAAATTGTATTGAAAAAAATAATAATTTTCAACAAAATAGTTTAATTTTGACAACAAAATATTTTTTAACCAAAATGATGAATCATAAAAAAATGAATTTTTAAAAAAAATAGTTGAATCCCCAACCAAAAAAAAAATTAATTTTCGGCAAAAAAGTTGTGATTTTAACTAAAAAATATGCCCTTTCTTCTAAAACAGTTGAATTTTCAACCAAAAAGAACAACTTTTTAAGTAAATTGTTGAATTTTCAACAAAATACTGAATAATAGATAAATAATGATAAATAATAAATTCAAATTTAGTTTATCGAAAATTACAAAAACATTTCAGAAAAAATAAATTGCTAGCATCTGTTATTAAAAGAAGTGATAATCTAATTGTAAGTATACTTTAAAACGCAAAAAACACCAATTATAATTTCATAAAAACGCTTCCAAGTTTAAACAAAACAAAACAGTTAAATTTGTCACCAACAAATAGATTTTCAACGAAAAAAAATTCATTTTTAATAAAGCAGTTCGTCTTTGAAACAAGGAGATTAATTTTGTACCAAAACAGACGAATTTTGAACAAAATAGTTTAACTTTTAACCAATGAAATGAATTTTCAACTAAAACAATGAATCTTGACCATAAAAAAATAATTTTTAAAAAAATAGTTAATTAAAAATGAAAAAAAATTATTTTCAACCCAGAAGATTAATTTTCAACAAAATAGTTGAATTTAAAACCAAACAAATGAACTTTAAAAAAAAGAAGATGAATTTATAACGAAATAGTTCAATTTTCAACCAACTACTTAAATTTTCAACCAAAAAGTTAAATTTTCCACCAAAGAAATGAATCTTCAACCAATAAGATGAATTTCTAACCAAGAAGATTCGTTTTTTACTAAAAAAAAAAGAATTTTCGACAAAACAGTTTGATTTTTAACCTGAGAAATGAAACTTCCACTAAAATGATGAATCTTCAACCAACAAAATAAATTTTTAAACAAGTACTTTAATTTTCTACAAAAAGATCAATTTTTGACTGTAAACCAAAAAAAAATGAATTTTCAATAAAATAGTTAAATCCAGAACAAAAACAGATTAATTTTCCAACAAAAAAGAAGCCGTTTCGAAAAAATAGTTTAATTTTTAATCAAAGAAATTAATTTCCCGCTAAAATGATAAATCTTGAACGAAGAAAATAAATTTTTAACCAAGTAGTTAAATTTTTATCCTAAAAGATCATTTTCAACCAATAGCATTACTTTTCTATCCTAAAAGACAAATCATGAACAAAACACATGGATTTTTAAGTAAAAAAGATCAATATTTAACAAAAAATGTAATAGTTACGTTTTTAATTTAAAAAATTAATTTTTAACAAAAAAAAAACATTTTCTATAAAATGGTTTAATTTTTTACAAAAAATATGAATTGTCGATCAAGAAGATTAATTTTCTACCAAAAAAGTTGAGTTTTCAGGAAAAGAAATAAGTTTTTAATCAAAATTATGTATTTTCAACAATGAAGATTAAGTTTCTATCAAAAAAGACAAATTATCAACAAAATACATAAATTTTTAACCAGATAATTGAATTTTATACTAAAAAATAACAAATTTGCAACCAAAAAATGAAATAGTTAAATTTTCAGTTGAAGAAAAGTTTAACTTCAGCTAAAAAAACTAATTTTGAACATAATAGTTCAATTTTCAACCATATAGTTAAATTTTCGACAAATAGTTCAATTTTTCACCTAAGAAATGAATCTACAACAACAACAAAAAAGAATTTTTAAACAAGAAGATTTATTTTCTACCAAAAAAGAAGAATTTTCAACCAAACAGTTGAATTTTCAACTAAAAAAATACAAGTTTGCAACCACAAATGAAGTACTTGAATTTTCAGTTAAAAACGAATCTTGAACAAAAAAGTTTAATTTTTAACCTCATAAACGAATTTTCTACTAAAATGATGAATCTTCAACCAACACAATAACTTTTTAAGAAAGTAGATAAAAATAACCATAATAAATTAATAATAATTAAATAATAGATTAATTTTCTACCAAAAACGACGAATGATCAATAAAATATACGATTTTTCAACCAGACAGTTGAATTTTCAACTAAAAAAGACAAATTTGCAACCAAATATTTGAATAGTTGAATTTTTAGTTACGAAAATTAATTTTCAGCTAAAAAAGAACGAATTTTGAACAAAATAGTTAAATTTTCAACCAAACCGTTAAATTTTCAACGAAATTGTTAAATTTTCCACCAAAGAAATGAATCTTCAACAAAAAAGATGAATTTTTAACGAAGAAGATTCATTTTCTACTTAAAAAGAACAATTTTCGACAAAATAGTTAAATTTTTACCTACGAAATGAATCTTTCACTAAAATGATGAATCTTCAACCAACAAAATAAATGTTTAACCAAGTTGTTTAATTTTTTACCAAAAAGATCAATTTTCAACCAATAATAGATTAATTTTCTACCAAAAAAGATAAATTATCCATAAAAAACATGAATTTTCAATTTCAACTAAAAAAAAGTTGAGTTTTCAGGAAAAGAAAGGAGTTTTTAATCAAAATTATGTATTTTCAACCATAAAGATTAATTTTCTATCAAAAAAGACAAATTATTAACAAAATACATGAATTTTCAACCAAATAATTGAATTTTATACTAAAAAATAAAACATTTGCAACCAAAAAATGATATAGTTAAATTTTCAGTTGAAGAAAAGTTTAGCTTCAGCTAAAAAGAAAACGAATTTTGAACATAATAGTTCAATTTTCAACCATATAGTTAAATTTTCGACAAATAGTTCAATTTTCCACCTAAGAAATGAATCTTCAAAAAGAAAAAAAAATGTTAACAAGAACATTTATTTTCTACCAAAAAAGAAGAATTTTCGACAAAATATTTTAGTTTTTAACCTAAGAAATGAATTTTGCATCAAAATGATGAATCTTCAACCAACAAAATACATTTTTAACAAAGTAGTTAAAAATAATAATTGAATAATAGATCAATTTTCTACCAAAAAAGACAAATTATCAATAAAAAACATGATTTTTAAACTAAAAAAGACAAATTTTCAACCAAAAATGAAATAGTTAAATTCTCAGTGAAAAGAAATTAATTTTCTGCTAAAAAAACGAATTGTGAACAAAATAATTAAATTTTCAACCAAAGAAATGTGTTTACAACCGAAAAGAGTTTTTTTTTAAAACAGAAGACGAATTTTCAAATAAATGGTTGAATTTTTCACTCAAAATATATAGTTACATCTTCAGTTAAAAAAATTAACTTTGAACCAAAAAAAGTCGAATTTTCGATAAAATAGTTAAATTTACAACCGAAGAAATGAGTTTTCAACCAGAAAGATTTATTTTTATAAGAAAAGACGAATTTTCAACTAAATAATTGAATTTTCCACCAAAACTATATGCAGTTACATTTTCAGTTTAAAAAATTAACTTGAAACAAAAAAAGACGACTTTTCAATAAAATAGTTGAATTTTCTACAAAATAAATGACTCTTCAACTAAATGGATGAATTTTTAACCAAGAAGATTAATTTTCTACAAAAAAAAACAAACAAATTATCAACAAAATAAATGCATTTTTAACCAAATAATTGAATTTTGAACTAACAAAGACAAATTTGCAACCAAAAAATGAAAAAGTTAAATTTTCAGTCAAAAAAAGGTGTTTTCAACAAAATAGTTAAATTTACAACCGAAGAAATGTGTTTTCAACCAAAAAGATTATTTTTTCACGACAGAAGACGAATTTTCAACTAAATAGTTAAATTTTTCACCAAAAATATATACATAGTAAAAAATTAATTTTGAAATAAAATTAAACAAATTTTTAATAAAATAGTGGAATCCTTAACCAAAACAACCAAATATTAAAATTTTCCACGAAATAGTTAAATTTTCCACATCTTCAACAAAAAAAAAAAGAATTTTTAAACAAGAAGATTCATTTTCTACCAAAAAAGAAGAATTTTCGACAAAAAAGTTTAATTTTTAACCTAAGAAATTAATTTTCCATTAAAATGATGAATGTTCAACCAACAAAATAAATATTTAACCAAGTAGTTTAATTTTTCACCAAAAAGATCAATTTTCAAGGAATAATAGATTAATTTTCTACCAAAAAAGATATATTATCAATGAAAGACATGAATTTTCAACCAAACAGTTAAATTTTCAACCGAAAAAGAAAAATTTGTAATCACAAATAAAGTACTTAAATTTTCAGTTAAAAAACGAATTTTGAACACAAAAGTTTAATTTTTAACCTCATAAACGAGTTTTCTACTAAAATGATGAATCATCAACCAACAAAATAACCTTTTAAGAAAGTAGATAAAAATAATCATAATAAATTAATAATAATTGAATAATAGATTAATTTTCTACCAAAAAAGACGAATTATCAATAAAATACACGATTTTTCAACCAAACAGTTGAATTTTCAACTAAAAAATACAAATTTGCAACCACAAAATGAAGTACTTAATTTTTCAGTTAAAAAAATTAATTCTCCACTAAAAAACGAATTTTGAACAAAATAGTTTAATTGTTAACCTCAGAAATTAATTTTCCACTAAAATAATGAATCCTCAGCCAACAAAATAAATTTTGAGCCTAGTAGTTAAATATTTATCCGAAAAAATGAATTTTCAACTGAACAGATTAATTTTCTACCTTGAAAGAGGAATTTTCAACGAAATACATAGATTTTCAAGCAGAAAAGATCAATATTCAACGAAAAATGGAATAGTTACATTTTCCTTTGAAAAAAAATTAATTTTCAACAAAACAAAAAACGAATTTTCTATAAAATAGTTTAATTTTCCACCAAAAAGATGAATGCTGAACGAAGAAGATTAATTTCCTACCAAAAAAGTTGAGTTTACAGGAAAAGAAATGAGTTTTTAATAAAAATTATGTATTTTCAACAATGAAGATTAATTTTCTATCGAAAAAGACAAATTATCAACAAAATACATGAATTTTCAACCAAATAATTGAATTTTATACTAAAAAATAAAACATTTGCAACCAAAAAATGATATAGTTAAATTTTCAGTTGAAGAAAAGTTAAGCTTCAGCTAAAAAAATGAATTTTGAACATAATAGTTAAATTTTCCATCTAAGAAATGAATCTTCAACAAAAAAAAAAGAATTTTTAAACAATTTTCAACCAATAATGGATTAATTTTCTACCAAAAAAGATAAATCACCAATAAAAGACATGAATTTTCAACCAAACAGTTGAATTTTCAGCTAAAAAAGACAAATTTGCAACCAAATATTTAAATAGTTGAATTTTTAGTGAAGAAAATTAATTTTCAGCTGAAAAAGAACGAATTTTGAACAAAATAGTTAAATTTTCAACCAAACCGTTAAATTTTCAACAAAATAGTTCAATTTATTTCCACCAAAGAAACGAATCTTCAACCAAAAAGATGAATTTTTAACGAAGAGGATTCATTTTCTACAGAAAAAGAACCATTTTTGACAAAATAGTTTAATTTTTCACCTAAGAAATGAATTTTTCACTAAAATGATGAATCTTCAACCAACAAAATAAATTTTTGAACAAGTAGTTACATTTTTATCTAAAAAGATCAATTTTCAACCAATAACAGATTAATTTGTTACCAAACAGTTGAATGTTAAAATACAAAAGACGAATTTGCAACCAAAAATGGAATGGTTACATTTTCAATTTGAAAAATTGATTTTTGACAAAAAAAAACACATTTTCAATTTGAAAAATTAATTTTTGACAAGAAAGAAACATAATTTCTATAGAATAGTTTAATTTTTTTTAGCAAAAAGATGAATTTTCGACCAAGAAGATTAATTTTCCACCAAAAAGTTGAGTTTTCAGGAAAGTACATGAGTTTTCCATCGGTATTATATATTTTCAACCATGAGGCATAATTTTCTACCAGAAAAGACAAATTAGCAACAAATTTGCAATAAATTAGCAACCAAATAATTGAATTTTCCAATAAAAAAAGACAGATTTTCAACAAAAAAATGAAATTGTTAAATATTCAGTTAAAAAACGGAGTTTTCATCAAAGTAGGTAAATTTACAACCAAAGAAATGAGTTTTCAACCAGACAGATTTTTTATCACAACAGAAGACGAATGTTCAATTAAATAATTAAATTCACCACCAAAAATATATACATAGTATAACCAAACTAAACAAAATAATTTTCGACCAAACAGTTGCAAATAACAAAAAAAATTAAATCTCTAACAAAATAGTTTAATTTTCCACCAAAATGATGAATTTTCGACAAAAAGATTAATTTCCTACCCAAAAAGTTGAGTTTTCAGGAAAATACATTACTTTTAACGGAAATGATGTATTTTCAACCATGACGATTCATTTTCTATAGAAAAAATACAAATCATCAACAAAATATGAATTTTCAAACAAATAATTGAATTTTCAACTAAAAAAGACAAATTTGCAACCGAATTTTTGACAAAACAATTGAATTTTCAACTAAATAATTAAATTTTCAACCTTAAATTTTTACCTTGAAAGATGAATATTCAACCAAATAAATGGATTTTCATATAGAAAAGATCAATGGAAAAATAGAATAGTTGCATTTTCAATTGAAAACCTTAATTTCAACAGCAAAAACAAAACGAATTTTTGATAAAATAGTTTATTTTTCCACCAAAAAGATGAATTTTCGACAAAAAGATT
>CAKNXH010062079.1:14154-39800 GCA_932178445.1 Andricus quercusramuli
AAGTGAAGCATTTTTTCATTATCCTGTTCCAAACCATCACTATTCATAAAATATTTCACATGATTTTACTTAAATTCACCTATATTTTCATGAACAGACATAGGTTGCGAAATTATCACTGTTACCTGCAAAATAACTGATGGAGATGGAGAATGCGGAAAATGCTACTTTCGAAACCCGCAAAGAAAGATAATTGCTAATGATCTGAATGAGAAAAATATGTATCTCAATGTTTTTCGTATTAACGAAGCACACAGAGAAATGGAGATGGGAGACCGTTAACCTCGTCTAAATGTGTGCACAAAAATCCAATTCGAGGTTAAGAAATTATGCAATTGGTCTACGGAAACATGATCCATCACTTGGCTGTGAAACCATTTACTATTCACTACTGGCCCGTTTTTCAAGTCCATGGTTACAATAATGATTGTAAAAATGAGGATGCAAGGTTATGTCCAGACGCAACAGGAGGTATTGTGAAAACTATTAAAAGAGAAAAAGGTGAAGAAACGAATGTTATCTACATGTACGAAGCCGTCGTAAATTCGATAACCGGAAAATATGTAGTTGCCCAAATGTTCACAGAGTCTCATCATGCTGATAACATCGCATTCTTTTTCTAATCATTTAATCGATCTGGTGCATTTCCTCCAAAAGAAATTTTTTGGGATATGGGTAAGACTCTTCTAAACGGAATAGCAAGAGCTTTTGCAGGACACCTGACCATCTATGATTACGCTGATGCCTTAAAATCACTTCTACCAAGATGCTACATTAGAATTAATGTTGCACATTTTAAACACTTGTATACTGTGTTTTTAAAAGATGTGCGACCGTTAATTTCTAAACTTTTAAAAAAATCGCTGAGTCTACTGATTGAATCTCGGAGCGTCGAAGAAGCGAAGCAACATCTTCGCAGAATATTAATAGTTTGTCTCAGTGAAACTGAAGACATTGATACAATTACTGGGCAGAAAACACATTGCGATATCACAACAGGTGAACTTAAAGAATTGTTAACAGGCGAAGCTGCAGATTTCGGGACAGAAATAAGGGAAGAGAATCTTCCTGATGAACAAGAAAGTAAGTTTCACTTTTCACTGATTAGTCAGTAAAAATCACTGGATAATTAATCAAATTCACTGATTAATTTGTAAACATCCTTAACGATTCTACTTAGATACGTACTTCTCACTGATTTCAATTTAAAGAGAAAATACTTTTGATCTACATAATAAATTGATGAATGAAGTTCATTCATCCGATTTTCTTTTTATCTACCTTGCCAACAATTGAGTGGAGTTAAGTGGATATATGAGAGGAATTTCCAATATTTTTTTCAGTAATTTGCTCTTCATTTAAAAACTCCAGATTCAAGAATTAATTTTTTGATATGATGAATTAAATAAACTATATGTCCTCATTTCTCATAATTTTTTCATAACTTGTCATTTTTTCATGAAAAATATTTCAAAAATATACGCCCAACAAAATTTGCACCCAAAGACAGGACTAGTCGACTCCAATGGATTTTAATTATCCAAAAAAGAATCCATTGCCCACATTTTTTTGTACCTAAAAGTGAAAAAAATGGACATGTTACACAGAAAAAATAGAAGATAAACTTTACATCGCTTTCCGACGAAAGATTCTTTGCCACAAAAATTTACTTCACAGGATAAACTTTACACAAATATCGGTTAAACTTACTTTTGTTTTTCCATGACAAACACATGTATTTTGAAAGACGCGACGTTGGCTGAAAAAAACTTTATCGCTCTAAAAAATGTTCTTCAAGAAATTTTATTCTTAGTTTTTTCTGTGTAAGCAATATTCAAAATAATATAACACGAGCAGCGATTTTTTTTTCTTAAAACTGCTTTCTCCATCGTTCAGTAGTCTTTTTTACCTTTTATCTCCTTTTTGGATCATCCTAATAAGATTTTTTCTCTGAGATATGGGACATGAAACATTTCAGCTTCACACTAAATTCCTAGCAAAAAATGAGAAGAGAAGGAATAAAATTCTGATATTCCGTTGGCAAAGGGATTTGTGTCTAAAGAATCAGGAAACTCAAAAAATTTCAGTCTTCTTTGCTAGTTTTTCAGTGTGGAACCCAAATGGTTAATGTGCCATGTATCGGAGAAAAAAATTGGTTCGGGATGATCCAAAATCGAAATGAAAGATAAAAAGAAGTACTGAACGATGGCGCAAGCAGTTTCAAGAAGAAAATATCGCTTCTTGCGTTATATTTTTCCAAGCATCGCTGCAATAGACCATTTTTTACTTTCAAGTAAGGATATCCCGTGTGGAAATAGCCCCAGTTGGCCCTAATACAACATGATTTCTAGTCGGGGGCTGGTCGGGCCACTTTTTTTTTCCGGAGAGCCCAGCTGGGATATGGTCGGGGGCTAACCGGGTATATTTTTATTCAAGAGCCCAGTCGGGCGACGGGCAAGTCAGGTATATTCTTATTTAGTGTCATAACCGATAACACTTAGTAAGTAATCAAGATATCCAACAAACATTGCCCACCTGAAAAAATAAAATAAATTAAGCCATCTATGATTTATTTACGCCGCTATCTTACGAATTTAACAATAGTTTATACAATGTCAAGAGTTAATTAATTATCTTGAGGTTTATCTTACAAATCACTTAGCATTAATTTGAAAAGGAATATTTTCAAAATTTAGAGTAAATTCAAATAAGTAGAAATATATATATATATATATATATATATATAATTTTTTGGTTTAATACAAGGGCTTGAAATACGAAATAAAAAAAAATATAAAATGCAAGTTTCTCGTTCAGAAAACAATATGGTAATTTTAAGTGACGACACAATTGTCAAGGTTCGAAAGATACTAGGAAATCCCAACAACCCCGAAATGTTGCAAATCGAAGGCATTATTTGGGAAAGGGAGAAACCTATTTATAATTATCCTTGCGATTCAGGGAAGGTGCAAATGTGGGAGTTGAAAAGATGTCCTTCCAATAGATCTGTCGTTCGTGAAATAACTTCAATTGGTAATAAATTAGTGAGGTTATCTATTATGAAAGAAAACGGCATAAAGAAATTTTATGTTGTGGGAATGCTTCAGTGAGTCACTGTAATTAATTTCTGAGATGTATCTAATATACTGTATAAAATATAAAATATGAATAAAGTTAATGGGAAATAGTTATTTGTGATACAAGTGCGTAAAATAGGTGATTGTGTGCGAGTGTGAATATTGCAGCATAGCCGGAGGCTCGAAGCATGAGGCGATGGTTAGCGCACGAGCGAAGCGAGTGCGAAAATATAGACGAGTGCTTCGAACCGCAGGCGAATGATGTAATCACACGAGTTACTAATCACCTAGGCGCACGTGTATCACACGCTATTTTTTGCAACGCCCGTCCGAAAAAGTTGTTAGGAGGTGGTAATGAAAAATACTAATTTCATATTGCATAGAGTGGAGTAAAGGAATAAAAAAAAAATTTTAATGTTTGAAAAAAAATTGGAAAAAAAAAATTTTCGAAAAAAAATTTTGTGCAAAAAAATTTGGTGAAACAAAATTTTTGAAAACAAAATTCCGTGAAAAACAAAAATTTTAGAGAAAAAAAATTTTTGAAAAAAAATGTTGAAAAAAATTTGTTGGAAAAAAATTATTGAAAAAATATGTTGGTATTTATGCTTTTTTGCTCCCGGGGGGGGGGGGGAGGCTACGAAACCCTAAAAACAAAACTTCAATCATTAAAACATTTGTTCAAGTTGAATGTAAAATTATTTCAAGAAGATACCAACACCAGTGTTTAAAGTTACCTTTGCCAGTGTCTAAAGTACCTCATCTCCAATGTGCGCATGCGCAGCTTTTTCAACAGTGTCTAAAGTAAGCCATCTTCAAACTGCGCATGCGCGAAAATTGTTTCGCGCACAGTCTGCTCAAACAAGGTCCTTTAGGCACCATCTACATGCATGCAAACGTCAACTTTAGAGGTGGGTGTTGCAAAAATATTATTTCGCATTCACGATATGTTGTCGTAAATTTTATTGTTTTATTCTAGATCCTATTGTTATTGTACATTTAATGCAATTTGATCGAAAACTTTTGAATGCAATTCGTGGTCCACAATATTTCTAAATCTTGGATTTAGAAATATTAAAATGCTGGAATTTTTGAAATGCTAAAAATGTAATTTCAATTTTTATAACAAAAATAATTGTATTTTAATGAATAAAAACAGCAATAAGATCATTATTAAAAATATTCATATGTGAAATATTTTTGAATGCAATTTTAATTAACGATCGAACAAATATTTTCATCTATTGAAATACAATTCATTATTCATGATGATTAAAATAACATTTTTAGCATTTCAATAATTCCCGCGAAATTTGACCACTAAGGTGCGTTGCTCGATGCATGTTCATTGCAAAGTGGCGGATTATTGGGAGCACTGGATCACGTGATCACAGTCAAATTCTTTCAGTCCACAATTCCATGCTTCGATCACCGTTTAGACCGGCGTCTTTCGATCTCAGTTAATTCTTTAATATTTCGATTTTGAATAAAAGATTAAATAAATTCATACATGTGAATAAAAAGTTGTATATAAACGTGAGTGATGTAAACAACGCCAGTGAATCTGCTGAGTATAGAGGTAAGAAGGGGTTTTAAGATGTTAAGGTTATGTTAACTTCATTATTTGGAACGTAATAGATGTTTATTACACAGTTTATTTGATTAATTTGACATTCCTACT
Source organism: Andricus quercusramuli (assembly GCA_932178445.1). Classification (NCBI taxonomy): domain Eukaryota; kingdom Metazoa; phylum Arthropoda; class Insecta; order Hymenoptera; family Cynipidae; genus Andricus; species Andricus quercusramuli. The sequence continues at coordinate 18,910 of CAKNXH010062079.1, forward strand.
TCGTCAATTTAAGGTTTTACTACTTACCTAAAAAAATAAACAATTACTGTAATTCGCTGTAGCTGAAAACTAATCTAAATCTTATATTTCACAATTCGTCACTATGTCTAACTTTTCGACTTTTGAAATGAACAATGCCGAGTTTATTTAGTTTATTATTGTATATTTCCATTAAATTTCTGTTCATCAAAAATTGATAGAACTTTATGGTTTTTAAGGATATAAATATGGCACGGCAAAATTATGATTCTCACGTTTACCCAATTTTGTGTTGAGTTTATTGTTCGCGGGCCTCGAACCACAAAGAAAATCGACATGGTCCCTTCTGACTGGGTATCTTCAAAAAAAAAAAAAAAAAAAAAACAGGAAAAATTGTCACAAAGTTTATGCCTCCACCGTATACAGAGGAGGAATGTGCTGTTTTAAAAAATCTGGTAAAAACTTTAGGCGATCCTTTAGATGACTGGCCAGAATATAATGTAATTATAAAAGGAGCTGGTAGTAAGTATAAAGAAAATTTCTGAATTTAGAAAATGAATTCTAAGTAGTTATTATATCTATTGTATTAATTCCTTCAGATTTTTTTATGTTTACGCATGCTAAATAAAAATACATCAAACTGCTTTTAATATACATGTTATTCGGTCTTCTCACGAATGATGATTATCGAAAGGAATTCGTAAGTTACAATGATAAAAATAATTTTTGTCATTAATTCACTAAAACGATAATGATTAAAAATATTAAAATATTAAAAATATTAATTCCACAATGTTTTTTTAAAGATGAAATCCTTGAAAAAACTGTTTGACAGAACCAACATTGCTAGCCGCAGTATTAAAAATATCTTAACCCTTTCAATCACAGAAGCCTATATATAGGCTACCTGATTTTTTTTATTTTTCTCGCCATTTTTTTATATTTCATTGAAATTCCTGAAATTTTTTGCATTTTCAGTTACTTTAGTATTGAAAGACAATAAAAATATAGTTTAATTAATAAAATTCTTTATAATATTGAATATATGAATAAACAAAGATAAAAAAATGCCTTTTTTCTGTGATTGAAAGGGTTAAACAAGTAGGTATCTAGCGAATTGGCTTCAAATTTAATTCACCGCTATTAAACAAATGCTGAACAAGTTTTTAATGCGAAAAACTTCATTCTTTGATTGCTTACTAGGTAAAAATATCCAAAGAAACGTTTTCTTTCATTGGCAGTGTCAAATTCAATAGAATTTATATTTATAAACATAGTAAAATAAATTTTCTTGTTCCAATTTTTAAAATCTTATGTCCTCACAGGAGTTATTGCAGAGACACATAAATATCAAAATCGAAAGTTTATTACGGAGTCGACTTCTTCAAGTTTACTAGGAAATGTTCTTAGTAACGCTAAGGATTGGAAGGGAAATCGTAGGATGATACCTCGTCGTATGAACGATGGTGACGAGGAAGATATTTAGATATGTTTTAAGATTACTTTTACTTCATATTTATTACTTCACTTTTAAAGCTTGATAAAAAAATTATTTAAGAGATATAGAATTTTCATATTTATAAACAAATAAACGAAAGAGAGTTTAAGAAAATCTTTTAAGAAATAAAATGGGCCTTTGAAAAAAGGTTTGATTGCTGCAACCAGAAATCAAGTACTTCTAACCAAAATTCGATTGGAAGAACCCGATCTCTGGTCACGGCAACCAAAAGCTTTTTTCGAGTGTTGCAAATATTTATTATTATATATGATATCTATAAACTCAATTATTTTAATATTTAAACGGGCGAGAGGACCGTTGAATCCTGACGGGGCAGTGGTCGGACAGCCCGACCGTAGACCGTCTGGGCTCCCCAGTCGGGGGCTGGATAAGCGAGCGTGACGGTTCTGGCCGGATCCCAGTCAGAAAGCCTGACCTAAGCCCGACTTGAAGCTGGGCGACCCGACAAGCTCCCGACTTGAAGTCGGGCTCCCCGATCGTAGACTGGCTAGCCCCCGACTAAAATTTCCACACGGGATATCAAATTCAAAATCCTTTGAAGTCACCTAGTTCGGTCGTTGGGTACTGAAAAGTTAATCTTTTTCAGCCTGCGTCATTGATGATTTTCAATTATGAGAAGAAATAAATTGTCAGAACGGAAGTGCTTGACTTGATAAGAAACGAAGCAGGAGATCGCGAAAAAGCGCACTTCAATGAAAAATTAGCTTCATATTTATTGTCCCACATGGATTTACTGCCACTATGGTCATGTACGCATCGTGACAAATTTGGATTCGGAAGAGTGCCTGCTTCTAGTGCCCCCGTTGAATCAGATTTCAACGATCTTAAAACAAGATTTTTAAAGAATAAACTCTGCCAATGAGGATCGATGATTTTGTTGTCGAGCACGTCGAGTATCTTTCTGGCAAAATTAAATTAATAGAAGCAACTTCCGCCGAAAACATCAAAAAGAGGTAAAAGATTTCTGACAGAAAAGTGCAAGAAGATGTCTTCTCATCGACGAACCCACTAATTGTCCAATGCCCAATTTGTTCCGATGGTAAAGATTTGGAAGGAGCGCACAAGTAAGTTGTCAAGAAATAATTGAAAAATTACGTGTTTAACTCGAACTATTCTAACCAAATTTGTTCCGTGTAAGTTTTTCAATTGTATACTGGGAGATCGTTCTTGATCACAACTAGAAAAATTGTAGCGAAAATCTCAAATTAATATTCATTCAAGTCTTATCTTTAATTTAGGCAAATACAATTCCAAAAATCTTCACGGGTTCCAAAGTTACGACAAAAAATTTCTGAGCGTATCTGAATCAAGATTCAGTCGGTTATTACCATTGTCAGCCGATTTTAGATCTTTGCTTCAACTTTCCTAGGTCGTGCCATGAGTTGAAATCGAGGTACAAAATTTGAGAAATTCTTGTATTTTTTTAAAACTTCTCTCTTGGTGTATTTTCTCTAAAAGATCAAAAATATCTTCACTGGAGGTCATTCGAAACAGAATTTCATAAGCTTTCTTGCTTCTTTTAATTTCCGACAGTAGTGAATGGATCCGCGAGTACAAGCTTGATGATGGCATACTTATATCTCCATCCAATGTAGACAAACTTTCGTAATTAACTCTTTTCTTCATTAAGACAGGTATCAAAAAGAGATTTGTTCACTAACAGATGAATATTTTATTAGGTGTGCAATCTGCAACAAAACAGTACACGCCATTCCTCAATGCTCAGAACCAATTGATTCCGAAGAGGAAGGCGAGAAAAGGCTGTGCTTATCGTGCAAGGAATCCACAGACATAGAGGTACGCAACATAGAGGTAGGGGAAACTTGCCTAAGACGAGCCCCCTCCTAAGACGGGACACCCTTGATATTTTTGTACGAAAACATTATAGTCATCACTTACGCATGCGAATACGTGCTCAACAAAATTCTAGTTATTTTGAAAGTGATTTTTTCTGCACCGGAAGAAAATTAACAAAAACAGAAAGGAAAAATTACTTTCGTACCTTATAGAGAACGAACTTTTACCTGTTTTAGAAGTTGTGATTTAATAACTTCTGATGATTTAAAGGAGTAAGTTATGTTTTTGTTTGATAGATAATTTTGTAAACTTTGCAACTGATACTTAAGTTTTATTAATTTGTATGCTGTTTAATAAAAATATTTGAAAAATTGTGATCATGCGAAATTAGGATACCGGGTTGCCTAAGACGAGACAAATACATATTTTTTTCCACGTCGAAGTTCATTGCCTTTTAAACATTTTTTGAACCTTTAAGTATGTGAAATTTGTAAAGAAAACATCAAACTATGATGCCAATAATCGCTTTTGCTTCTGAAGTTCTTTCAAATTGAAAATGTTCGCAAAATATGGAGGTGGGCTCGTCTTAGGCAACTTTCCCCTACAAGTACTTTCTATTCCAGCAGATATATTATTACACAGTAATTTTTCCTCTATACTCGAATAGGAGATAAAATGGCAGGCTTAAAAATGCTCTGAGAAAGACTGTGATGGGATAGTAAATGGAACTACTGCGAAAGCAGTTAATCACTCCTTATTGAATACAAATTTCTAATTAGTGAAAAATAAATTCATCTGAATTTCTGAACGCTCAAATGAACAAAATATTTTTTCCTTATTCTATTTTGCTTCAAAACAACAATCAAACTGCAACTAAAAATAGACATTGTAAACTTCTTTTATATTCTATTATTATATTTTCAGTATAAATATATCTCTATTTCAGTACTTTGTTGAACTTCCAAAGGCACATAACAAAAAAAATCAGACAAATTACTTCTGCTAATGAACATGGATAAATATGTCTAACGATTATTTTCAGGTGAATTTATGTTCCTGTAGACCCAAGAAGACAATGGAGCGGACTGCAAGATTCCATTGGGGGAGTTACCTGTAAAAATAAACTTGGCCAGTGAAGAGTACACCTTGCGTGGCATCGTGCACTACAGTGGTGCATCTACAAGAACGTACAGTAATTCCAAAGAAGTCGGTCATTACGTGGCCATTTGCTTACGAAAATCCGGACAGTGGATAGAATACAATGACTTTCAAGCAGAGTTTCCAGAACGCAGACCTGCGAATTATATAGAGAACCCTCATCGTCTTTTGTACTATGTATAATAACATAATAAAGAAGGTACTATCAATTCGATATAGGGTGCTTTCATTTTCTTTCTTTGTCTGATAAATAAGTAGCAAATGTAAGTGCTTCCTTATAGAGGCATCATCAACCTTTGCCAACTAGTTATTTTGAAAATTAATAATTCCATTAAATTGATGTATGGCAGCAGTATAAGGCTTCCTTAAAAAAAATTAGAAATCAAGAAAATACGAAAAGGTAACTTTGTAGGAAGAAGGGGTTTTTATTGTTAGGGTGTTGTGCTCAAAAATCGGAGAAAAAGTAACTTTAAACCAATCCTTGTCTTAATTTTTATTGAAAAGTGGGTACTGATTAGTTTTTTATATCTGCCCCGTACTACAACGAACATCTTTCAGACTGATTGATGTTCTCAACCCCCTTCACTCTATTAGTAAATTATATTTCTCACAGAGACTAACGAAATTCCTGTCTTTGTATTGTTATGACGAAACTTATGTTTATATTTTTCTTCGGTTGAAATCTACGAATGGTAGAAAACGAACGAGGCATAAAAGTTTGTGGGAAAGAAATGTTTTAAAATGTAGCAGAAATGCGGTATGTAATAATAAATTAGTCAATCAATTCTTTCTTAAAATATTTGAAAAATGGCTTCAAAAAATGTTTCAAATATATTTTTAATTATCGGAGTAATGTTAATGATGACATTATTCAATAGATGCATTGTTATTGTGTAGGGGAAAATGTGAATTAAAGATAAAAATATTTATTGGATAAATATTATATTTTTGGTCCAACCATTTTTGAAAGCGCTTTTTAAAAAACTGAAAAAACAAAATGTAACAGTGCGATTTTGCAAAATATGTTTAGAAATTATTACAAAAACGCTTCAAAGTACCAAAAGTTGTAGCAGTCTAAATATTATTTTCGAACTTTAGATTTTCCGTGTACGAACTAAATAAATTGTTGTATTTTACATTAGAAATATCTTAGTAAAATGAAACTAGTGAAAAGTACATTTTTGCACGCAGAGTGGGCAAGAATTAATTTCTGAGAATTTAAAAATTAACGTTGTCTAAAATATTGTAATGTTATTTTACAATAAAGCACATGCGAGTTTTTTTCGTATTTCAGAGCCAAGAGTATATTTCAAGTTCTACACATAAAATTGTTCCAAGCAGAGAATTAAAATCCAATCAGATCTGTTGTAAACAAAATTGCGGGAGTATGTACATATATGCTCAGATACACTGCGGCAAAGGTTACACAAAAAGTTTTGGGAATTGCAAGATTACCACGAGCAAAATCTCCTTCTTTCTTCGATGATAAGGTGCAAAGATCCTGCTGGATTCGGCGGTGTCGTACGACAGAGATTAATTAAATGGGGTTATTGTTTTCCAAGTGATGAGAAATACATCCCGGTTTGTAAGACATTCCTGTGTAATGTTCTTAGTCTCAGTAGAAAGCGATTGGAAACCGTCCAAAAGAAATTACTAGGTAATGAAAGTTTTAATGATTTGAGAGGAAAGCATGGAAATCGAATAATTAAATTATATAAGGATATAAACATTTCAATTAGACTGGACTGTGAGAGTATACCACACGAAGAATCACATTACACCAGAGAGTCATCCTCCTTAAAATATTTTCTTAATTCGGGGTTAAATCTGTCAATATTGTATGAACAGTTTTTAGATTATTACGAAATAATGACAGGGGATCTTAACGTTCCTTTAGAAGAATCTACTTACTGTAAATTCTTCAATCGTAACCTTAATTTTACGTTCAAAAGGCCACGTACTGACGTTTGCAATAAATGTTACGAAAGCGACTTGCAGCAAGTTGAATCTCAAGAAATTATTCACCATAAATCAGTATCATATTTTGAGAAAAAGGCTATTATCAGAAGAAAATTTCCTCCGTTGTGAGTTTGACTATGCTCAACATTTACCTTTGCCCAAAATTCCAGTCTGAGATCAGTTTTACAAGAGATTACTTTGGTTGTACTTGTTTAACGTCCACGTATTCGGTTCTGGAAACAGTTATATGTTTTCCTTTCTAGAGGGTAGTGCTAAGAAGGGCACAAATTCCGTGTGCAGATTCCTAGATTACGCAATCGAACGCGAATATAATGAAAATTGCCACAAAAAAAGTATATCTTTTTTCGGATGCAAGTAGTGGGCAAAACAGAAACTACATGGTATTTGTGTACTTATTGACACTATCTACTCATCTTGGCACCGATATCTGGCACGTGTTTCCAGTTCGCGGTCACTCTTATTGTCAAGCAGACCGGAATTTTGGGATGTATTCTCAAAAGAAAAAGAAAATGGAGAGAATCGAAACGTCGAGTGAGTACATAAACCTCGTTAGGAACGCCCAAGATCCCCCCTTTACTATGGTTGAATCAGCAAATAAAATTTTACACAATGTTGAGGAATCATTTAGGAAAAAGGTGCAGCATTCGAAGGGGATGAAAATAAGCGAGGCTTATGTGATTCATTACTTGCCAACTGGTGAAGTAGAAACTTTCAACAACTGCAGACTCGAAACTCCTTTATCATTTATGGTAGAGCCGAAAATCAAATTAGCTGAAATTGAAAAAGTACCCGCTCCAATCGTCGGAATCACTAAAGCAATAATTAACGATGTCAAAAATCTTTTGCGTTACGTCTCTCTTGAAGGACAAGAATTTTTCAATCGGTACTTCGACTCAATCACTAACGATAAATCAGTTGTTGATTCTATTATCTTATCGGACGAGGAATAAAGTAGGTGTATTTATTTATAAATACGGAGAGATGTAACATAATTATTATCCTTAGCACCAGAATATCAATTTATACATTGAAAACTATTATTGTTATTAATAAACAATAATTTTTATATGTACTTTTTTTTTAATTACAAAATCTCGACGGGATGTGAGGCAAAGTTGCACCTAACGCTGGGTTAGCGGCATACCGGCCGGGCTGTAGTCTACGCGGAGCAAATTCCATGGCGCCGGCAAATTAAAACATCAAAAGTTTGTTAACTGCTATTCCAATTGAGCTAAAACTTTCCAGAAAACTTCATTGGACCCTCCTGAACAACTTTCTCGCTGACAGTTTTCGCTTGCTCAAAATTCGCTCGACTCCCGAAACGCAAGAAGTTGTTTGTGCACGAATTATGCACCGTCTTGGTAAAAAATTAACAATTTTTTAAATAAACATTCTAAACATTTGCTAACGTCGTCGGTCAACTTTTTTTATGAGGAGAAAAAGATGCGGAATTAAATTTTCACTCAGGATATATATTTCAAAATTAAAATTGAATACTTAAGTTTCAAGTGCTCAGGGGCCTCCCCGTTCCAGCAAAATAATTCTCTATCTCCTTCTTGCGTCCGGCGTGATCCGCCGCCTCAATTCAAACTTAGATTGACAAACTCTCTGAAGTCTATCGCTACTTAATTTTCCTCTTGATTGATTTAAAAGCCAACATATAGAAGATTTTCTAACAATAGCTTCTTTTCCAGCAAAATCTTGCACTGTGGTAAACGGTCTTGTCTCACTGAGAACTTTTACTTGTTGGGAATAATCCTTTAATTGCGATTCTTCTTCCACTGAAGATACTAAAGCTAAATCTCGCAAAACTTCCAAATTTGATTCTAATATTTGTTCGTTTGACTGTATTAAAGTTTGGTTTGATACAGAGTTTATTTCTTCTTCAAATTGTGGCTCAACTTCGAATAATTCATCATTCTCAGTAATCGATTTATTAGCACCAGCCTAAATGTACTGAAAATCTGATTCTTCTACGAATTTTATATCTATTTGTATACCAAGAGAACCAATTTGATTATATGCATCTTGTGAACATTCCCAACTGCTAAAATATAACATGGTACACAGCGCAGATCTCATAGATCACAACAGACGACAAAAACTTTCGCACGTTTGACTACCAAACAGCCATGGTATAAACATTTCTGTAATTTTATTTCTTTCGCATTGAATAATCGCACTAAGCATACAATGAGCATCCAATTCTATACATCTATCCTTTTCTACCGTTTTTCTACACTTTCTCCTGGCTCTCCTTTCAATGTTCTCCCCTTTCCGGTGTACTGAAAACTTCTTGGGCTAAAGCCCTGATTTCCTTGCCGGTACCAGCTCTGCTAGCCGTGAATCCAATTCAAACGATCCCGCCTTCTATCGTTCTATCTCTCTATCTATCGTCGCGTCTACCTGCCTTGCCTTTCTCCTTCTCTACCCTGCCCTGCTACGATACCACCCTGTCACAAACCTCAAACCAAAATTGTAAATGGGTGATTTTTTTTAGAAAATGAACTTTCAAAATTTCCATAAAATAATCCGTTATTTTGTCTTTTTATATTCAAACAAAATTTGTATTAGATCTATTAACATATATGAAGAATTCTCACTTAAAGTAAAAAAAATTTTTTTGGTTATTGTAAGGTTAACTTCAATAGATTGCAGGTGAAAAAATGGTTTAGAACTCCTTACTATACCTGAAAAATAGCCTTTTTCGAAATAATTTATTCCGACACCCTAAGCTAGATCTATCTGTATGATTTTAAGTGGAATTAATCATTATTAGTCTAGAGAGCTTATTACATATTGTTTATATTGGATATTTTTTCAGTAAATCTTTTCAATTCTATAAGATGGTGTTTGTATTTACCTGCTGTCCAATATTATTTCTCTACACAATTAAATTCCTGTCAAAAATATTCACAAGTTTATCACATTCAGAGTCACATTATATGCAAAATATTACGCAGAACGAGGGAAAAAGAAAACAACTTTCAAATTTCTTCGACCGTGAATGTACCGTCTTGCGCATGAGAGAATAAAATAAGCGATAACGGACTTAACCCGAATCGAGTAAATACAGCTTCAAGTACGAACTAGAATATTTTAAATTTCCGTTGACTGCTGAGCTGCCCCAGTGACTGCTCTGGGAGTGCAGGATTTTCACGAAAAATTTCCTTGCGATTTCCGGAGTTGTATTCAAATAATTCCTTAGTGAATAGCCCCTCGGGTGAATCACACTTATGGTCACGTCTCAAAACCGTGAGATGGGTGGTCACAGGTCACGATGAAATCACAACGACAGGCCGGCGAAACCCTCGTGTGCCTCGAGGACACGAAGCGACCCAAGGAGGACAGCTTTCTGCATCCATCTTGCAAGTGCCTTGGCATATTTTTGGCACGCGGGTATGGCTTTAAGGTTACGAACCAGTGATAGTTTCGCACCTCCGAGAGCACCTATCACAAGGACAATTACTTGTACCGAATATTTTGGGTACAGTCGTTGCAGCTCTCTTTTAAGGTATTGTGATACCTCTCCTCCTTTTCTTTCTCCTTTGCAGTGATATATTCGGACGGAAACGAGAATTCGATCACGAATATAGTTCGTTTCTCGAAGTCTTGGAGAACAATGTCAGGCCTCGAGTGCGCAACGGAGACTGCTGCCCGAAAATCGAAGTTCCAGAAAATTTGGCACTTCAAGTTTCGGACAATTTACTCTCTATCTCCTTTGGAGCGTTCGGCAGGGCAGGGTCGCGACCAACACCGTAAGAGCGACAAAGCACTCTTAGGGCCGCATTATGTCTATAGATATACGTCGTTCCTGCGTAGGGCGGAAACCTCGATAGTATGTGTTCTCGGTACTAAGCTTGTACATGACACGCTCTGCACCTATCACTGGGAACTTCTTGACATCAAATGCGGCCACGATATGCTAAGGTGGAAATGAAACCGTCCTGGCATGCGAAAAAACCCCTCTGTACCTGAATTAAGCCCTGATGATATGAGGAAAGCAAAAGTTTGCTTCTTCGGCAAGGACTGTTTTTCTACATTTCTGTGAAAGTTTCCGTGCATTTTTTTGTCAAATAGCTGTTGGTGAAATTTTCCAACATCTGCTTTCATTATTTCGGCTTCTAGAAGTGGAGCATCTGGATGGAGTAATGCACTTTCCTCACTTCTGTTGGTAAAATTCAGGCCAAGGGTCTCGGCCGCTTGCTTCGCGGCTTTGTAAAGGAACGCTCCTTCGCCAATCATCTCCTGGTTCATGACCATCTTTAAGAGAGGATCTCTGCCATTCGCAACGATGTACGCTGTACTTATAACAATTCGGATATGAAGACACTGGAAATTCAGAAGTCCGCTTCCGGCTTGCCGGCGTGAAATGCATGATCACGGAACTGACGAATTGATATGCAAGCTTTTATGCATATGCATGATCTTACGTGTGGTGATATCAAGGGCCTTAAGGTGGATTCCGAAAAAATTCATCTCTGGTAGAATTGTTTAAAGTCGAGTTTCTGTTTCAAGTAGAATGTTTTTTTATATGCTAAATTAATTTTAAATTTTTCTACCACGCTCATGTCGAGATAACTGATGTTAAATACGACTACTTTAACACAGAATGCGTTGGCAATGCACAGGCACTCACCATACTTTAATTTGTAGTAATAAAACGCAATAAAACAAAAAAATTTGTAGTAATAAAACATCGTCTGATTTTGTTTGCATCCTGCTTTAAGTCTGTTTCATCATCCGTACGCTTTTTCTTGGTGTAATCTTTTCTGTTAATTTTGCCGATGTTAGGTGCGCCATAAGTTACTAGGGATTCAGCCTCCTTCGTCAAAAAATTACACACACAAAAAGTATTTTGAATATCAAAAATCCAACCATTCCATCGTGTTAAGCACAAAATTCTACTGCGGAAAATACTCACTTAACTTTTTTTACACAACCTGTACACGAAGGATAAACAAACGTAAATCACGAAAATGTTCCTTCTGCTAGTAGTTTTTCACAAATGACGCTGATTTTTGCAAACTGCGACAATCACGACACTCAACTTTAGGCAAGTACAGCGGACTAACCTAACCGACCTTACATTAAAAGGCGCGCGATTTCAATTAACGCTGTGGGAATGAGAAGAAATTGGCTGCTTCGCCCCAGTGGCTGCCTCGCCCTGTTCTACTCTATGACGTTTTGTACATGGCTTCGTTGGATGACCGGAAGTATTACATTACTCGCGTGTACAACTTTTCACTTCATACCACCAGCTATTATTATACTTTTGAAAGTTTGAAAAAAAAAATTTGAAAACACGGGCATATTCAATTTCCTATATGTTCACTAAATTCATTACACTTTGTAATTTCAGTATCCTTACGTATACTAAATTTCTTTCAAGAGGTTATATGTATACTAAATTTATTAAGTGTACAGTAAGTTTCTTTCACGTATATGAATTTAATAGTCCCTGTATACTAAAATTCATATACGTGTTGACTATATTCAGCTGCGCAAGCGCGTTTAGATTCACGCGAGTCGGGCAATGTGGCCGGTGGCAGGCTCGTATACCGCTGCATTTGTTTGAGTTATTTGTAATGCTACAAGGTTCGGCTTCTTTCTGATAGGATCTGCGAAGTCTTCTCTCTAAAAGGTATGTTCAATTTATTAACTTAAATGTAACTTAACGATATGATTATTTGAAAATTAGAACTTTGTTCTTTAATTTCATTTTTCATATGCTCATGCTCTGAATTCTTGCTTCCATTACATGTTATAAGGGTATTTTTACTGATTGGTTAATTTTTTTATGTCTGTGATTGAAACTTGGACTCAGGACGAGTCCAAGAGATGCCTGAAGGGCGCCAGGTAGTTTTTGGGTGAATAAAAACTACCAAAATAATTCTTAGTTTTTCCAAACACGCCTTGTGTGCCCGATAACTCCAGTAAAGTGGCGGAGTAAGGGGATGACGCAGTGAGAGTTTAAAAGATTAATGGCCAGCATTTCAATTATCAAACACTATTATAATTCATTACTAAAACCACGTGATTTCGACACAGCTTCAAGTCGAGATTATTTTGAGTGGGCTCTATGCCCACTCCACAAGAAAGTTACAATACACCGACGCTCAGTAAACTCCGATTTTATAACGAGTGGGCCTTTGCCTGCTGAGAATCGATTAAGTATTTAAGGTATGGAGTAATACCGCTCTAGCGGGGGTCCATGATGACCCGGAAAATACATGAAAATTTTAAATAGTAATTTTGTTTCGAGCCCGAGTCAACAATAATGACCTTGCCCGAGGTCAGCAACTAACAAACTTCAACGGCGTGTGTTTACCACTTCGACACACGACGTTGAAATGCGACAAGTTAATTTTTACCGGAGAAAATTAACACGGGAACCTACCTGGCAGCATTCGTCCTCCTCTGGATCGTCCTCTCATTTTTCTCTCGGTTAGTTAAAGTTTATTCTCCTTTTTTAAAATTCTGTCCTCGATTCTCCACGAGGTACTCACTTGGAGCTTGGAATTACGAATGCCTGTTTTCAAGAGTGGCGTCCCCGTTCTCTCTCTCATAGGAGTCGGAGCGCCACCCCACTACGAGCGTTGAACTACTGAGTGAGAGGACGAGTGAAGGAAAAGGGCAACCGCCAAGTTCGTTACCCCGCTACGTGGTGGCGCACAGTCCACCTGCGTTATATGCCACGCAAGCCTTCATCGCCTGCCGCTAGACGATGGTCCAGGGGTGGGGCTGACTTAGGTCAGCACGCAGATTCTCCATTGCCGCTTGCTCCTAGTTTTTCCGAGCGCTCTTGCACGTATGGGAATCCCATCCACTACGCATGCGCCAGGAAAATCTCCTCTTCTTAGTCCCTGGTGACAGCAGACACCCGCGTTGAATATGAAATAAACAAAGAAAACAAGAGAAATTAAAATAAAATAAAGGATAAAAATGCACTTGTAACCCGTGGTCTGACAATTTGTGGTTCCGGTCGGATGACCTAACCTCCCTAGTTTTTGACAGCTGATGAGTTATTCATATTATTTAACTGGTTTAATTTTATATACAAGTCAAGGTGAGTTTATGAAAATTACTAATAATATAAAATTAATTATGACGTTGTGATGTGATATTAGCCGTCGAACTCTCATTTTCTAGGCTAATATCTCATCTAGAGTCTGAGTTGTGATTGACGTTACCAATCTTTACATTCAATATAATAATTAAGATCACAACAAAAACTAGAATTCTTTGATATACTAGCCATGGAACTCTCGTATTCACGGCTAGTATAGTACTGTTCGCAGACAGTCCGTGGTTTGATCCGTGATTCCAAACTCATAACCCCAGTAAAATGATTTTTGACGCTAATTTTCATAGATTTTAGATGTATTTGTGCGGGGTAAAAATTACCCTGTCACAATGTATATACAGTGAAACCTCTACTAACGGACACCTCTCCACAGCGGACACCTCTGTTTACGGACACTTTTCATGAGTCCCCGACCCACGGTATAGGAAATCCCATGTTAAGCTACCTCTCCCTAACGGACACTCTCTATAACGGACACGGACACTTTTGTTGACCCTCAAGATATGAATTTACCTCTACAAGACGGACAGTTACAATGGAACCTGACTCATTAGCTTGATGGTAGACATTGGGGTGGGGATAAACGTTACCGTAACGTCACTAAACCTCTAGTGTTGACCGCCAAGATTTGAATTTACCTTTACGAGACGGACAGTCACAATACAACCTAACTCATTAGCTTGAGGGCGAACATAGGGGTGGGGTAGAAACGAAACCATATCGTCACCAGACCTGTCAATGAGTTCATTTCCCTACTGTGATTTGCCTACTGCACATTAGCAATCGTTTCTCATGCGAGTTTAGTCTTCTTTCACAATGTCTCGAAAAATGTTAACGTTGAAGGAAAAGGTGGAAGTGATAGAATATTACAAGGGTGAAAAATGTGGAGTTCGCAAACTAGCTGAGCAATTTCATATTGGAAAGACACAAGCAGCTGAAATAGTGAAAAATAAAGACAGAATAAGTAAAATGTGGTTTGACAATCGGAACGAAAAACAATGCGGAAAAAGTTCTTTAAGTGGTGTTGGTATCTTTGTAGACAGTGTTGTTTTTGAATGGTTTTGCAGAGTACGAGTGCATAATGTTCCAGTTTCGGGTCCACTGATTCAAAATAAAGCCTTGGAAGTAGCAAAAGAAATAGGAGCTCCTGATTTCAAGGCTTCTAATGGCTGGTTGGAAAAATTTCGTGTCAGACATAACATTTCCTACAAAACCGTTTGCGGAGAATCAGCTGCTGTAAATATGGATACAGCCGAAGAATGGCTGAACAAATTGCCAAGTATCATACGTGGTTATAAGCCAGAAGATATTTTGAATGCTGATGAATTGGGACTTTTCTACCGTGCTCTACCCGAAAAAACTATGTGTTTAAAAGGTGAAACGTGTTCTGGTGGTAAAAGTGCGAAAGAGAGATTGACAGTTCTCTTGTGTGCAAATATGATTGGTGAAAAAGAAAAGCCTCTAGTTATTGGCAAAGCTGCTAAACCTAGATGCTTCAAGGGACTTGGCATAAGAAACTTTCCTGTTCACTGGAAGCATAACAAGAAGGCTTGGATGACTCGAGAAATAATGACGGAATGGCTGATGGAACTCGACAGGAAAATGAAGCGGCAGAAAAGAAAAGTCCTACTTTTCTTGGACAATGCCACGTCACATCCTGAAATTGAATTAGATTCTGTGAAAGTAGTGTTTTTTCCTCCTAATTTAACCTCTGTCTGCCAACCTCTTGACCAAGGTGTTATCAAGAACTTTAAGGTTTACTATCGTCAGTTCGCTCTGAAGCACTTAATATCCAAACTGGAAATTGAGCAAGACATGAGTCAACTTAAGAACATCGATGTTCTCCAGGCTATAACTTGGGTTAACGCTGCATGGAATCAGGTATCTGCTACAACTACAAAGAACTGTTTTCGAAAAGCTGGTTTTCCATTAACTGACGAAGAATCAGCAGACACCCAGGCAACTGCTGATGATAGTGATCAACTTGCTGCTTTGCTTCAAGCTGCTGGCGGTACTGCTATTTCCGCAGATGACTATGTGAACATTGACATCGATTTGTCAGTTGAAGACTGCCGGACAAACGTCCAGGAAATCTTGGAAGATGTTTTGACAACAGAGAGCAACGACCAGGAAGAAGAGCCGATTGAAGAGAGCGAGGAAGGAGATAATTTATTGAAAAATTACGCAGATGCATCGCTTCACATGGAGCACCTGAAGAATTTTTATTTATCCAAAGGTAATTGATTTATCTGTATTTATTTATGCATATTTATTCAACTATAAGTTTTTATTCACTTCTATTTATTTATTTAAAGGTGACACAGAAGGGTTTCGCCTTGTCAGTGAATTAGGAATGCACAACGACCAAATAATTGCAAGCGGAAAGTGTCTAAAGCAACAAAAGATAGATTCATGTTGAAGAATCGCCATGTCGCGCCAATTTTTAAAACCAAATGCGATATGTATAAACAAATTGATACACACATTGCATATGCAATTTTTAATTAACAACGTCCTAATTTAAATAAAAATTTAGATCAATTAATAACATGCTTTCCACGCTTTATTTCACCTATCATTATTAATTATTTATAAATCTGTTCGTCTTTGCATATTATTTATTTATGAATTTCATTCATTCATTTATTTTATTTATTCATTTTTTTATTCATTTATTTCATTCCTTCACTTATTTTTTCATTTTTTTCATTAATTCTACTAATTTAATCATTTATTCTATTTATTCATTTATTTATTCTTTTTTTACTAATTAATTTATTTATTAATTATTTCATTTTATTTAATCATTCATTTATTTCTGCATGACTTTTATTTTTAATTGATTTTATTTATTTAATTATTTATTCTATTTATTAATTTATTTTATTTATGAATTTATCAATAATTATTAGTCATGAATTATTGAATCGATTATTAAAAAATCATAATATTACATATAAATAATATGTATGTACATAAATATAAACATATTTCATAATGTCCAGCAACTCACTCTCTGGGGCGGCTACCTCTCTGGGGCGGACACCTCTCCTAAGCGGACAGAAGGTCGATCACCGTGAGTGTCCGCTATGGAGAGGTTTCACTGTACTAAATCTAGTACAGATTTTTTAACAGTGTATTGTCTCTTTTTTTGGAATTTTTAAGCTATATATTTTAACTTTTTCCTTTCCCTTATAAATTTCGAATGATCGATAAATTGATGGATATACAATTTAAATATTCCCAACAAACAACAAATTCTATACATTAAATTATCTGATTTCGTTACACCAGCGACCGTTATACCCGCGATATTTTATTTGTACGAACGGACAAATTTTACGAATTTCTGCACATCCTACGTGGTTTTTATTACTTTCAATAGATTCTCGAATCATTTTTAGATAATACTAGCGATTTACACCTTTCTTTTAAATGTAAAATGCACTCTCTGTCAGAATGGCATTTCGCATTTATCAGAGATGAACTGAAACGCACGTATTGCGTTAGTTTATGCATGCCTCATATTTTTTATGGAGGCCATTGACCCTTGGGTCTACCACCTATTTCTGCACAATCTCAGGCCTTATTTTATGCATTAAAACTACTGTCGGACGGAGTTGTAGAGCATCAAATCTAAATATTGTAGATAGTTGTCCATGTATGATCTTTTTGACCTTAAAACGTTTTAGGATAGAGTACCAACAAATGTTTGAAATTCTTTATATATATATATATATATATATATATATATATATATATTCGGTTTCGGTTTCGATTCCCTTGGAATAGAACCGCAGGGCTTATGACAAAGCCACCGAACGCGTCCTTGGGTTGCGGATAGAGGGTCCCCGTACCAAGGGTTTCTGCTGAATATGGATACAATAATTAATAAGCAGTCGCGGACAATTGTCCAGGGATGGTCCCGAAGGAATAACCCCTAAGCGAAGGTGTGCGAACCGTGCCGAAAGCTGCATGGCACCTGGGTGAGGTGTCTTTAATGGTGACTCTGGGATATCGGGCGATGTCTCAGAGTAATAGCCTTATCCTTGCACGCGGGGCTCTACAAGGATGGACGAACCCTTTCCCTAGCTGCTCGTGGGAACAACAATGAAACCAAAAAACCACCAAAATGTTGTAGATGCGGTTCAAAACGATCAAACGCGCAGAGCACCCGACAATGGATCGGCAAACAATGCCGATCATCCTAGAGTTCGGGGTGCTGAAAATAATTTAGATGGAAACACAACGACGAACCGGCGAAACGCCCACATTGAGTGGACGGATCAACTTAAGAATGATGTGTTAGACTGCTACGATGCCAGTATTATCCCTGTTCGTGGAGGCTTTATGGCGCGTATGCATACTCTGTGGTGCCAGAAACACCCAGAGCTTCAACACGTTTCGCATCAGTCTTTGCGAAATCAAGCCGACTACCTCCGCAAAAATGGATATGTACGCGGAGCGCTTCCTCAACCGCTGCTTGAACAAGCTGCAGACGAAGATGAAACGACATTAAGACCAACCGCAGAAAGTAGGCACCTTTTTGAAGATGATGGCAATTTCAGTACAAGGAGGAACATCAACATGCAGGTTCCTCTTAAGCCCCAAGATCTGGCTGAAATGGATGCCTCCCTTTGTGGAGATATCTCGCAAGAGTCCGACCTCTGGACCATCAATTGCTCAGTTTATGGTGCTGCGAGAGCTTTGGCTGATTCAAATCGAAGGCTCAAACCGACGATGGATCAAAAGACAAGAAGACGCTTGCATCAACTGAACAAGAAAATTGGATGGGCAAGACAGAATGCGTCCCGTGTTCAATGTGTGATTAACTACATAACATCTGGTAGACCGTTCACGGAAAAGGTTCGAAAGTTCGCCCAAGAACTAAGGACCTTGAATCACACACTAAACAAGTCAAAGCTGCTGACAATCAAGCAGCATATTGTTGACAAAATAAAGCTGTTATCTGACGCAAGGAGGAGGATACAGAAGAGGGAGAGATGGATCAGAGAGAATCAACAGTTTCTCGCTGACCCATCGCGCCTCTTCAGTGATCCCCCTGTTTTTGTAAAAAATCCACCCAAGCCCAAGGAGGTAGAGACTTTTTGGAGAGAGGTGTACAAGATCCCGAAAACACTAGAGTTGAAGGAAGATACTGACAATATCATCCGCTTCAAGGAGTTTTGCGACAGCCTCATAAAATCTGAGGAGGAGTGCCCATCAGTCACTGCCGAAGAGGTGAAAAAAGCACTTAGAGGCACGAAGAACTTTTCCGGTGCTGGACCAGATTGTATCAAGAACTTTTGGTGGAAGAAGTTTACTTCTACACACCAACATTTGGCCCGCATATTCACCTCATATTTAAAGTCGGAGATGCCCATTCCGCAGTGGCTAGTGTTAGGACGCACTATACTCCTACCGAAAAAAGGCGACTTGTCCAAACCAGAGAATTACAGGCCAATAACTTGTTTGAACACACTGTATAAGATTTTTACAGCTATCCTAAACAACAGGATTGTTCGACGAATTGAGTCTGTATGGCGAGAGATGTACGAACAACGTGGCTCGAAAAAAGGTGTAGCAGGCTGTCGAGAGAACCTGCTGATTGACAGGTGTGTCTGTAAAGACGCTACAGTCCATCAGCGCGTCCTGTCAATGGCCTGGATTGACTACCGGAAAGCTTTTGATTCAACCTCTCATAGACTTATCATCTGTCTGTTGGAAAGCTTGAAGGTACATCCACACATAGTGAGATGCATAGAGAGATTGATGCCTCTTTGGAAAACTAGATTTACCATCTCATCTAGGAATTATCGTCTGACGACGAACAACGTCACCTTCCAGAGGGGCGTCTTTCAAGGGGATAGTATGAGCCCTTTACTTTTTTGCATCACACTTTTGCCTCTATCTCTTGCACTACGAAATTCTCCTGGATACCTCTGTGGCGACACTAATCAGCGTGAGCATAAGGTCACTCATGTATTCTATATGGATGACCTGAAGATCTATGCCGCTGGTAAAAGCAAACTTCAAACTGCTTTAAATATCGTCAAGAACTACACAGGAGAGATTGGGATGGACTTTGGTTTGGACAAGTGTGCCAAAATTCATTTGAAGAAAGGAAAGATTACTGGCGTTCCCAAGAACCCTGAGTGGATATAAGTGTTATTAGACATCTTAACACTGGAGAGACCTATACATACCTGGGCGTGCCTCAAAGCCGCATTCAGGACGTAACATCAGTGAAGGAGTCTCTCCGAAGCAGATACAAGCATCTTCTTCGACAGATTTGGTCTTCCAATCTGTCGGCGTTGAACAAGGTATCTGCGACTAACATGCTTGCCGTCCCGGTTCTACTCTACTCGTTTGGGGTGGTTCAATGGACGAAGAACGAGCTTAAGGCCCTTGATGTCACCACGCGTAAGATCATGCATATGCATAAAAGCTTGCATATCAATTCGTCAGTTCCGCGATTATACATTTCACGCCAGCAAGGCGGACGCGGACTTCTGAATCTCCAGTGTCTTCATAACCGAATTGTTTTGAGTACAGCTTACATCGTTGCGAATGGCAGAGATTCTCTCCTAAAGATGGTCAGAAACCACGAGATGATTGGCGAAGGGGCGTTCCTTTACAAAGCCGCGGAGCAAGCTGCTGAGACCCTTGGCCTGAATTTTAACATCAGAAGTGAGGAAAGTGCATTACTCCATCTAGATGCTTCACGTCTAAAAGCCGAAGTAAAGAAAGCAGAGGTTGGAAAATTTCACCAAGAGCTACTCGACAAGCAAATGCACGGAAACTTTCACAGAAATGTAGAAAAACAGTCCTTGTCGAAGGAGCAAACTTTTGCTTTCCTCAAATCATCAGGGCTCAATTCAGGTACAGAGGGCTTTATTTTCGCATGCCAGGACGGTGTAATTTCCACCTTAGCATACCGCGCCCGCATTTTATGTCAAGAAGTTCCCAGTGATAGGTGCAGAGCGTGTCATGCACACGCTGAGTACCTAGAACATATACTATCGGGGTGTCCGACCCACGCAGGAACAACGTATATCTATAGACATAATGCGGCCCTAAGAGTACTTTATTACCACCTTTGTCGCTCTTACGGTGTTGGTCGCGACCCTGCCCTGCCGAACGCTCCAGGGGATATAGAGTCAATTCTCCGAAACGAGAAGTGCCAGATTTTCTGGAACTACGATTTTCGGGCAGCAGTCTCCGTTGCACACTCGAGGCCTGACATTGTTCTCCAAGACTTCGAGAAACGAACTATATTCGTGATCGAATTCTCGGCTCCATCCGAATACAACATCACTGCAAAGGAGAAAGAAAAAGAGGAGAGATATCAAGACCTTAAAAGAGAGCTGC
>CAKNXH010062079.1:40200-68861 GCA_932178445.1 Andricus quercusramuli
TTGAATAGTTAAATTACTAGTGAGGCTGCTAAGACATTGGTTTTTCTATTTTGTCTTCTTGCAACATCAACCATGAAAAAATAATAACAAAATAAATAACATCTCCGAATTCGGTTCTTAAAATTTTATTTTTTGTGCGCAAAAACCCAGGGGACCTGAACCCGATTTACCACACGACAATGTATCACATGCCCTTAAGATAAATTCAAAATTTTACTACTTTGATGGTTTTCGACAAAGTTGACTCGTTGAATTAACTCGAAATTCCATAAAATATAGCTAATCCTATATGTTTCTTGTCAGATGATGCTGCAGAACTGGATAGTTTGCCTTTAAGTTCTGAAGGACCAATCGTCGCGGGAAAAATATTTTCGCAACATATCATGGATTACTGGTGGCTTCATGGAGGATGAATATCACATCACAAGTATATAATATATTGTAAGTGCATTAAAAAATTATTTGATAGATTCGAGAAATAAAAAGATGCATTCAAAAAATGTCTCATTGCCTTTTTTATCGAATGAACCGAGTTTTTGGAGAGCATGGGAAGAGGATTTAGGGAGCATGTTAGGAGGATTTAAAGAGCATTCGGGGAGGATTTGAAGAGTATGGGAAGAGGATTTTGAGAGAACGAGGCGAGGTTGACGCGAAGACATCAATGTTCCAACAAGTCCTCGTTTTTCCTCGAAAATTGCGAATTCGGAATTAAGTAGGCTTCCGCGAGCACTTGTGACACATTGAATATTTTTTCGAAACCTCGCTACGTGCTCCCTCAATACTCTAAAATCATCGGCGCGAACTCGGTTTGACAGAGCACGGAGGGAGTTTTAGGATATTGCCTCGGTCACCAAATATATCCAGCTAGGTGCGGCGTACATAGATTTTAGGCGCAAACTGCTTTCGGTTCTATATAAACATTGCAAAGAATATCATTTACACGAATCTAATCATTTTCGTCAGGAGTAATTAAAACGTGAAAAAATATTTTGTGATCGTGTTTTTGATGTTTTCATGATGAATTCTGGAAATAAAGTTCACCTTTATGGATAATTAAATTCAGAAAATACGGCTGGAGCTCAAAGGGGCTCGTACAAGAGGTACGTAATGGATGATGGTGACACTGAAATTCCAGAATCAACAAAGCGTTATCGATGAATTAGATTAGAGGCACAAGTAGGAGATATTGAATCCGAATTCGACAATAGTGAGGTTAGTAAATTTCACAATTAATGTTACAATATCGGCCAGTTAATGAAAAAACTGTTCCCATCGCCTGTCTTTCGCGTGATTTTAGTCGAGTGCAGCAGTCTTTAATATATATTTATTAGCATAGGGCAAAGGAATCAATTGCCGATGGGTCCACTGTGCCTATTATACAACTCTTTGATTCACTTTTGTATTAAAATTTCTTTTGCTCCATACAGTATGGAATCAGATATGGTTGACTTCATATAAAGAAACGGGCTTTACTTGTTGTGTACACGGAATCAAGCTTATTTTTATAGATTTTGACTATTGGCGATAAATTAAACGAAAGCAGAACGTTCTGCAATCTGTAGCTCCTAATGAAATTTTATGGAATTCTCTGTATGGAGCAGTAGAATTTGACACCTTGGGATTGAGTGTGGTATTAACATTTTGAAAAGAATAAATAAGAAAACAAATTCATTCAGAAATATTAACATGTACATATTTCTATTTACATTTTTTAGGCGAGTCAAGTGGAGGAAGGATATGATGTTGAAGTAGATTCAAATAACAGTAGTATTGTTGAAAATAGTGCATCTTCAAATGAAAACACGGATTCGGAAGACGAGTTGAATATTTTTGAAGATGCAAATGAACTGTACATTGAAGAATCAAGTGTGACTAGTAGTGAAGAACTATGATCAATTATAAAGATGGTAGTGAAAAATTATTCCTTTCTTATGGTTTAAATGGTGATTAGATAAATAATTTAATGTTTGTCCAGTTGCAGATGGTTTTTGATACTAATCTGTTTCAATGAAAACTTTTTGAAAAATTAGAGTTATATCTAAAAATTTAATTTGTTTGTTTGTTGGGTTTTCAAGAGTAAATTTCAAAGATCCACCTATTTTGTTAAATTCATTTAAAATAGGAAGTACTTGGTCTTTTTTGGCACACAATATCGAGTCATCGACATATCGATAATAGAAAAGAAGGTTTCAATTTTTGTTCTTCAGGATTTTTTCTTCTATATTTTGTATGACTAATTCTGCTGCCACTGACGATATGAGTGAACCCATCGGGGTTCCGTTTTTTTGTCTGTATATTTCAAAATCAAATTGTAAATATGCATTTTCCATGCAAAGGTTAATTGCTTCAATAAATTGTGTATAGTTTAAATTGGTATATTGTTTAATTAGATTCCATTTTTGATATATTTGTTCATATACGATGTTTCTATCGATGTTAGTGAACATTGACACTGCATCTAACGAGATAATCGTATAGTTATCTGGAATTTGTACATGTTTTACTTTTTCTACAATATCCCAACTATGTTTGATTACTCGTGTAGATGTAGATGTTATTTTGTTTAGGATAGAAGCTGAATATTTAGACAAGTTGTATAATGGTGATCCAATGAATGATATTACTGGTCTAAGTGTGTACCTTTGTGTAATTTTATTGTCCCATATATCTGTGGTGGTCGACCGTTAGTACTTCGTAAGTGATGATAAGTTCTTTTTTCTATCACTTTCTCTTCTAACCATTCTTAAACCATTATGTTTAAACTTTTTTGTATGTCTTTCATCGGATTTTTTATTGTTTCGTACATTTGTTTGTCATCGTGAAGTGTTTTCATTTTTTGATTGTACTCTTGTTTTTCTATTATTACTGTTTTTCGGTTTTTATCAGATTTTATAATGCATAATTGAGGGTTGTCTTTGAATTTTTATTTTATTAGCTAACGTTACTTTGTTAAATTGTGTAAGGCGGGAAAAATCACGATAGTTTAATGGTGAGCTGCTTACCGACTCCTCGTCCTCACTGAACACACCTGCCGGTCCATTGTCGGGCGAAGATTCGCTGGAGAAGCTGTGGGCCTCTAAGTATACAAAGCTTCGGGCGTACTGGTGCGAAACGAGGGCGCCGCGTCAAGTGAGCTCAGTAAGGGGCGTTGTTGCCGCCGGGGAAGAGTACTGCTATGGGTTCGGTGGCGAAACCTGGCTGTTGTAGGATTCGACCTGGATACTGTGGACTGTGGGTTCGGTAGCATAACCCTGTTCCAATAATACTGGGCGTTGCTGGTATTCTTACGCCTTTTTGTCTGACCGACGCTTCTGGCTTGGACGACCCTAAAACATATTAGAGTCTTGTCGTTACTAGATGTACCGAAGGAGGATGAATTGAGATTGGTTTACGTCTGCCGTGATGTTGCCGTGCAAGGGAGGTGCCACGTCCTCTGGTAGAGCGAGTGAGACAGATGAATTGCGTCGGAGGTTGCCTTTGAAATGACGTTCGTATTTCCAGGGGGGTCGTTGATTGAAGGTTGTTGTTAGAGATTCCTAGAGTCTAGAGACCTAGATCGACTTGGGGGGGATAACGGGTATGCCGCCTATCGGATTGGGAGAGGAGGAAAGGAAGGGAGGCGATCGCCTTGTCGCGACATCCGGTATGCCGGCTGCCTGAAGGATTAAAGAAAAATGGTAGAGGGAAAGAGAGAGAGAGAGACTCGAGAAGCGAGATTGATTGGTGGACACAGCCGGTATGCCGGCTGTACCACGTTTAAAGTTGGGTGCAGTCATCAATCAATGAAGATAGTCACTTACCATGATTGCGTAGAATATATTTTATTATTCACTGTTTACATATAGTATATTATAGCTCAAGGCTTACAACCGGAATATAAGGCTATTTTCTTTGCTGCTACCAGGAATGCCAAGCTGCAGCGGAACTGTCGATTTTCGCTCGAGCACGGCGTTTTATAGCCGAACTCCAGGAGAGTTTCACAAGAGGCCGTATAGAGAGGGTAGAATCGAGTGAGGGAGGGGCGTGCGCAGAGTTTCACTGGCGCTGCATTCGTGGCACTTTCCTTTACCCAGCTCTGCAACTCCGCTGCGCCGGCGCGTGTGGAGTGCGTCTTTAACTTGACATGGACAGACTAAAAGTAGGTGTGTTCATACCAAGGCGAGGACGGTGTCTCCTTCGCGTGATTGGCGCATTTTAGGCCTGCTTACATTAAATCTAAATCTTAATATCTAATGTTTTTGACTTAATTTATATCGGTAGAACAAGTGTCCGAGAAAGGGAATCAATATATTAGGTTAAGGTAATATAGTTCATATTATTATATTGATTTCCTCATATTTTTACCGCTTAGGCGCGTATAACACATGTTTAAAATCAATCAGAATTATTATAACGTTAGAAATATTTGGTGGCACTAAAAAGGGCCGATTGAACTAGATGGCCCTGAAAATGGCCGATTTTACTATTGCTGTAAAAAAATGCCACTGCAAAACATAGTAATTGTTGAGGTACATAAATTTCACTTTAACTGTATGTGCTCGAGATAAGAGTAATGAAAGCGATAATGAGAGGATACTGACTCATGCTTGTTCTTCGATTCTGAATTCTGAGTTTTTCTGGGGTCACCGATGCTGTTACATTTTAAATCAGTTACATTTTGCATTGCGAAAAGAGAACGAACGATATAATGAAATTGGCGGATGTGGGTGATAAAAGTATCTCTTAAAACGAGAATGGAAAGACTCACAGGCATTCGTGGCCCTAGTTAATTCTGCCGTTTCTTCGGCCCAGGTTTTTAGTGGAAACAACGCGTCATCACTTAAATATGTTGTTGTTAAATATTCCGCGAATTTAATGAGTCTATCGTCAAGCCGAACGATCGGCAGTAAATTAAGTGAAAAGCAATTTTTTGCTTCCGCGAGATCGAGAAATGTAAGGCCGGAACAATCGCGTAACCATTAACCAATTTTTTAATCTTTGTTTTTATAGTCAACCGTTAGACCCAAGCTTTGGATTTTCCGATACCACGACTGAGAAAGATGGAATCAACATCCGATAATTCTAGCAGCGGGAAAATTTTTTTTATGCCTTTGTAGATACCGAGTTCAAAATGCACTATAATTTCTTCGGGATTTGAAAGAAATTCTTTGTCACGGCCTTATTTAAAAAGGGTTAAGAACATTCACACATATGTACTTTCGCATTAATTTTTGAGTAAGCAAAAAGCCAGAGGACTAGAATGGCCATCAAAGTAACCATGTATACTGAAAAGATGTTTAAAAAACTCAATGCAGTAGGCACATTCCCGTCGATATAGAACCTTTTGGATTTTGGGAGGAACTCTAAATTTTTTTCTGTCGCAAAGATTATCATTTTTGAGTTTTTATCATTAATTTCAACGAATTCTTCATAATTTATTTTTGAGTAGTATCAAGGCCCGCTAGTTTCTGGCCTACTTCGTTGATATCATTAGACTTTGTGGGGTTACTTTTTTGACGTTCAAGGTTTAGAGAGCTTTAGGCGCACACGTAATGTCATCTATTCGCAAATTTTTGTGCTCGTTTGTTAGAGACGAATTCATCACTTTCGCGGGGTTTCCGTCAGGATTATCAAAGGCTTCTCTTTTCATACTTGCCGCTAGTGCTTGTCGTTGAAAAAGTCGAGGATCAAAAGAAGCATGAGTGTACTCTAATTTAATATCGTTACAGTTTATAGTTCGCGGAGATCTGCCCAAAGTATGTAAAAAAGCTTTACATTTACGATTACTACAACCCCATCTATCTTCCCAAGAAAACAAAATTTTTTTTAATGAAATTTGTAATCATTCACAATTAGAACTGTCTTGCCTCTTTGAGAAGTCGCCTGGAGAACGACTGAAAGAGCTGCAGCAGATGCCATTTTTCCTCTATGTATAGATTACAGGAAAAATTGAAATTCTCTACCAAAAAATTCACTTGTGTTTCAGTTTGCTGCCCAAAACAGAATGAGACACAACTCAGAGAAGTAGCCTATACATAGATAATTTCAAACAATCTGATTGGTCAAGTCATCAAACTAATTTCATTGTAATCCAGAGTTTCAAAATATGTCACAACAACTTAAGCTTCTTACACCTTCCTGAACTAATTGGGTTTAGTGCCCTTTTGAAAACCTTTTGGAATGTTCCAACTCAGAGAAGTAGCCTATACATAGATAATTTCAAACAATCTGATTGGTCAAGTCATAAAACTAATTTCATTGTAATCCAGAGTTTCAAAATCTGTCACAACAACTTAAGCTTCTTACACCTTTCTGAAATAATTGAGTTTAGTGCCCTTTTGAAAACCTTTTGGGATGTTCCACCTTTTGGGATTTCCCACATTTTGAGATTTTCCACCATGAACATAAATAAAACAGAATAATAGAATTCAATTATTAAGAGGTGCTACACGGATTTTTGGAATATTGCCCTTAATTATTACTTTTTTCCAATTTTTTTCATAGATACTCATGAAAAAATAAATTACAAGATTTTATGTATCCTTAAATAAATTTTTTATTGTTTAATTATTGGTTACTTGCCTAAACAACTTTTTTTTATTCGCACAATTTTATTTAGAAATAAAATTATTCAAATAAACAAAAATTATCCATTTCAAGTGATCACAAGATTCAGAAAAAATATTTATTGTGATATATCCTTATTATCGAAGGATTGATTACACCGAGTTACACGCAAATCCCATTCAAGCACGAAAATTCTTGTGATCACTTGACATGTACTCCAGCCTCTATAGAATATCGTAATTCAAGAACAATTTATTTTTGTTTAAATTCAACTTTTTAACGTGATGCATAATGTGAAAATCAATTATTTTTAAGATTCTAATTTAAGAGTGACGGTGATGTTTTTCGAAAAAAATCACATTTTTAGTAAAAAAACCTATCCAATTGCTTTGAATGTCACTTGATACTACATCATCAAAATTATATATTCTTGAAAAACTTTTAAATTTTGTTCAAATCTTCAAAATTTACTTTTCTTCAAATTATTTCAAATAAATTATTTTCAAATCTTTCCAAATCTTATTTAAATATCTTTCAAAATGATTCAAATTTATCCTTAAATTTGTTTCAAGTTCCTGGCCAATTCTTAAAATGCCCTTAAAATCATACATTTTTAACCTACAAAGATGCGGAATTCCAAACAAAAAACATTAAATTTCAATTAAAAACAGTTGAATTTTCAAGTCTAAGGGATTAATTTTTTACAAGACAAGAAAGATGACTTTTCTACCGTAAAAGATGAACTTTCTACCAAAAGACGAATTTTAAACGAGTTGAATCAAACAAAACAAAACGAAATTTTAACAAAATAGTTCAATCCTCAAATAGATGAAGTTGCAATAAAGAAAAATGAATTTTTAACCAAATACTTGAATTTTCAACTAAAAATGGAATCGTTACATTTTAAATTAAAAAAATAATTTCCAACATATGTAAATTCATTTTCAACTAGTTGTATGTAAGCAAGAAAGAAAAATGTAAAAAAACAAATTTGAGAAAAAAGTTAAATTTTCAACCAAAAAGGTAAATCTCACATAAAAACAGAATTTTTAACAAAGTAGTTCAACTTTCAATCAAAAAAAGGTCAATTTTTAACCAAAAATATTAATTTTCCACCAAGAAAATTAATGTTCTACAAAAAAGATAAATTCTTAACAAAATACATCAATTTTTAACAATATTGTTGAATTTTTGATCCAAACAAGATAGTCGAATCCTCAAGCAAAAAAGAGTGTCTGGGGAGAGATCAGTTTTTTAAAAATTAGTTAAATTTTTATTTAAAAAAAAGGTCAGCTTGACTTTTTAACAAAACATATGAATTTTAAATGAGAAGTGCATTTCCTTTCAAGATACTGGAATTTTCAACCTGAGAAGACGATTTTTCAACCAAACAGTTGAATTTTCAACAAAATATAGTTGAATTTTTTAACCAAACAATGTGAATTTTTAACAAAATTGTTCTCGTGTTGAATTTTCGATCAATCAGTTGCATTTTTATTCAAGAAAGATGCAATTTCCACTAAAGTAGATGATATTTTATATTAAAAAGATAATTTTTCCAAAAAATAATTGAATTTGCAACAAAACAGTTGAATTTTTAATCAAACAGTTGCCATTTCATCCAAGACAGGTGGAATTTCTATTAAAATATATCCATTTTCAAATTAAACAAATTTTAAAAAAATAATTGAATTTCTATGAAAAAAATTACAGTTTGACTATTTAACAACTAAATATGAGTTTTAAATAAAGAAGTACATTGCACATTTTCTATCAGGAAACATAATTTTTCAGCCTAAGAAGACAAGTTTTCAAAAAAACAGTTAAATTTTTAACCAGACAGTTACATTTTGTATTCAAGATTTATAATAATAAATTTACATTCTCATTCTAATGAGAAGGTATTGGTTTTATGTAAAATTTGACTTGGTCGGTTTTCATCAAATCTCCACGTTTTGAGACCCCCTAAGCCAGAAAAAAAGGTTTTTACCAAGGTGTCTGTCTGTCTGTAGTCTGTCTGTCTGTCTGTAGGCACGATAACTTTCGAAAAAAATAATCTGATTGGGTTGTGCTTTGGCACACTTTTTTAGGGCCTAAAAAGAAAGAACAAGCTCGTTAACCAACTATTTTGGATGAAAATTCAAAAAGTGAGTACATTTTGAAAATTTTTGAGACCATTTTTTTTTCAAAATTCCAAAATTCTATGTACGGCTATTCATAGTACTCCAAAACTCGAATAATTTATCCTAGTGACTTTTTCGGACAAAAAGAAAATTACCGGAGTTATAGCATTTTCAAAATTACAAAAAACAAACGTAAACGAACATTTTATGCCGAAAAACGCACGATATGGAAAAAAGTCAAGAGGAGGAAAATGTTTCTTTTTGAACACCCTACAATATTTTCTTAACAACTTTTCGAATTTTTTGAATTTTTCGAAAAATCCAAATTTTGACCACACAAAAAAATAATGAAACATCAATAATTTTATTTTGCTGTCAAACTATGCAAGATACGACCAAAAATGAATGGAAAAAAATTATGCAGCCAAAAATGATCTCCAAATTTGTCATTATTCACTTTTTGATATGATGCGTAGTTTTTATATTATTCGTAAAAGACAGCATTGGAAATAGTAAAATTAAATTTTTAGACGAATAACACAAGCTAAAAGAAAAATGACAGAGACAAAATTTGTTCATCCAAAGAAGAGGTACAAATTTGTTATAAATCATGTTCTAATAGGATGCGTAGTTTTTGTTTTATTCATGACTTTTTCATTTCAATCATACGGTGCACAGAACCGAGCGTGAAACGCAAGGTTTAAATGATTTCCAAATCACATACCGAGCGCGAAGCGCGAGTGTCTGGATGAGAATGTGTTCCTTAAGGTCGATAGAACCTTGAGTAAATAAAGTTCCATTTCATTCTAAAATAAAAACAAATTTAACAATCACTTCACATGTAGAGGTTTTGATAATTTTATAATATTTGCAAATAAACTTTTTCCTTCCATCAAAGTCGAACACGAAGTTCAAAAATCTAGAGAAACGGAGCGTAAAGCGCGATTTAAATACGTCCGAGCGCGTAGCGCGAGGTGAATATATAATCGAGCGTGAAGCGCGAGATAAATATATGATCGAGCGCGAAGCGCGAGATCCAACAGTCGCGCGCCCTAGGCGCGCTCAAACTTGCGAGCGAAATTATTTCTTAACTAGAACCCAAAGGGACAACAGCTTAATTTTATTTTCGGGAATCCCGGAAATAAAGTTTACACTTCTATTTACAATGTGCAGTTTAAATATTTTAGATGCGCCAGCCTTTTAAGATATAATCCCAGACGAGAACAAGCAAGCAAGGGGTAGCGTGCTAAACGCAATGGTGAGGGTATACTACCCAGGTCAGCCGGTGCGAGTCGGCAATCACTCTATCAGGTATCTCGATTCTCAAGAAGTGAGGGTAGCGCAAGAGCACGTTTAGTGTCCCCAGGGAGTCCTATTGTTCCCAATTTGAGGATGGAAGTGCAGAGAAACTGTTTTCAGAGAAACGCTCGCAGATGCACTGAGGGACATAGATATTGTTCTGACGAACAGAGATCGCTTTTCCAGGTAAGTCTTTTTTTATAGACAGCCTTTGGAAATATAATTTCCTCGACTCTTTTAAAGAGGACCTACTTATTTTCGTAATCACTTCAAATATTTGGATTTAACGCCAAGTATTTTGCTGTATTCCGCTCTTGGGGGAACTTGTGCAGCGACAAGTAAAGATGAATCTCCAAGTCTTCCTTCAAGGTCCCTACGATCTTCGTTTTCGAGTCGCCATTGGCAACAAATGCTGACTACATGACGGCCACAAAATATGGTGGGTACGCTAATTTTCTAATTAATTTTTAAACCCGATAATTTTTAATTACTTGAATGACTCAAACTCATAATTGTGAAATAATCCGACATTATGCTGATCGAATTCCCCTCTTGTTTCCCTTCCCTTTTCCCTTGATTTATTTGGAGCATAATTAATAAGTCCGAATTACTGGACGAAAAGGTCACTAAGTTAGTTTTTTTGGAAACTTTTTATTATGTATGATTAATTCGGATTCTTTTCG
This sequence comes from Andricus quercusramuli, assembly GCA_932178445.1. Lineage (NCBI taxonomy): Eukaryota > Metazoa > Arthropoda > Insecta > Hymenoptera > Cynipidae > Andricus > Andricus quercusramuli. Next base: position 50,852 of record CAKNXH010062079.1, read on the forward strand.
ATTTTTAGAACCTTTGTAAACATACCAGGTTATCTTATTTCCCTGATTTGGATGTTATGTATGTTATTTTGGAATTATGTAAAATTAATTTGCGAACCTCTTGTCCCTTAAACTTTGAATTTGTAAAACATGTAATAAATTAAATTGTTACTTTTGAAGTTGGAATTCTTTATTAGTAATTAGAATTCACATAATCTTTTCAGAAATTGAACCACTACCCTCTTCTTATTAACCCCATGTCCTTGAAGTATTGCGATAAGCGGTTCCGAGGACATGGGTTGGCAGGAAGAGGAGGTGAGTTTAGTGAGTATTACTGTTTTTCAGGTCGAGTCCCACACTCAGTGGGTAAATGTGTTCTCACCTGCTCTCTAATAAAAAAAAGGTCTTTATTACGACAATCAATCAATTTCATTGCTTTTCCAACTATTTTTTAATTTGCTCTATTCAAATTGTGGTGGCGGATAGCCATGGAAATGTCGGAAAATTGAACATTTTCTCTCGATCCGAGATTCAAAATTGTCCAAAATCTATCAAAAAACTCTTCGATAGAAATAAAATAGTACATTTTGTAACTAGTGCGGACTGACGGCTTTCCTTTTTGAAACGAGCGCAATGTTTTTGTAACGAGTCGTAGGTAAGGGCGCCTACGGCGCCCTTACCTACGATACCTTTTAGAACTTTTTTTCACCTCCGGCGCACTTACCTACGATACTTTTTAGAACTTTTTTTCAGAACAAAATCATAAATGGCGTGATTTCATTGTCTCCATGGAAAAATGCAAAATCACGTTTGGAGTCGGCGAAGATACGCATGAGCTCTGCTGCATTTTTGTTCTAGCGAGCGAGAATGAGACAACAAAGTATAATGTGCGAGGCGATAAGAACACGCTATACTCTTCGTTAGAAACATCGACTCACTAATCCGTCATGAATTCTCTTTCTATCTTTGTCTACGACGATCTCTCTCTAGCCAAGTCTAGCGTTACGAAAATACTCGGGCATGCACAAACAAAGATCTTTTTTGAACTCTACGTCACGCCGTGCTAACTGAACCCTATTTTGTAACTCATCCAACGCACCGCCAGGCGCCGCTCAAAAAGCGTGCTTTTTCGTTTGTCTAGGGAGGCATGAAAACACGCCATTTTTATGATTGCGTTCTGAAAAAATAATTTCAGAGTTAAATATTCATTTCTTTTTGGTTGATCATGAATTTTTTTAACGGAAGTTTCAACTACTCAGTTATTTTACTTTTTGTTTTAAATTAAAATTCGTCTTTTTTGGTTGAAATTAAATTATTTGGTTGAAAATGTAATTATATTTTTCGAAGTTGAATGATTTTGAAATAAAATCATTTCATTCGGTTAAAAATGTAAATGTTTTGTTGAAACTTAGTTTTTTGGTTGAATTAAACTGTTTTTGATTTAAAATTAAATTTTTTCGTTGAAATATATGAACTATTATACTTTTAGTTATGGATTCATATTTTTTCGTTGAAAATTTAACTATAACCTTTTTATTTTGTCAATATATCTTTTTTAGTAGAAAATTCATATATTTTGTCTGAAAATCGTCTTTTTTTTGGTAAAGAATTAGTCTCTTTGGCTCCAAATCGCTCTATTTTCTTGAAAATTAATCTTTTTTAGGTGAAAATTCATGTATTCTGTTGAAATTCCTCTCTTCGGTTTCAAGTTAAACAATATTGTTGAAAAATCGCATTTTTCGGTTGAAATTTCGCCTATTACATTTTTCATTGAGAATTCATCTTTTTGGATAATAATTTTATTACTTGGTTGAAAAAAATTTATTTGTTGAAAATTCGCCTTTTGAGATGAAAAGTCAACAATGTGGTAGATTTTTTTTGTATTGACTGCAGATTCAACTATGTTGTTGAAAAGTTCTTTTTTGGTTGAACGTAACTGTTTCTGATTTAAATTAAAAATATATTTTTTTTAATGAGAAATACCACATCTCTCGTTAAGAAGTAATCTTTTTTTGTTCAAAATTATTTTTTCAATTGAAAAAATCTATGTATTTTGTTAAAAGTTTGTCTTTTTCTGGTAACAATTTATCTTCTTGGTTGAAAATTCATTTCTTTTATTCCGAATGTACCTATTTTGTTGCAAATTTGTCTTTTTTTGGTTGAACTCAATACCTGATTAAAAATGAAAATAGGTTTAATTGAAATTTCAACTATTACCTTGTTCATTGAGAATTTATCATTTTTTGTTAAAAGTTGAAACACTTTGTTAAAAATGGTTTTGTTTTGTGTTGAAGATTCATAATTTTAGTTTAAAATTCATATTTTTCGTTGAAAAATTAACTACTTCCCCAACTTTAAAATTAAATGTGTACATATATTTCTAAAATTCAGAAGTAACTAAAAAAGTAACGATAGTCACTTTTTTGGGAAATGCAACTAAGAAAATGTTTCATTTTGAACCGGTAAGGACAACGATAACTAGCTGATTTTAAAAAGTAACTTTACAAACACTGTGGTTCACGATAAGACGAAAATATGGTATATTCAATTCAATTTGTCTCACGTCTTCTTTAACCTCTTCACAGTCAGACAAAAAAGAACATATCGTGCCAGAAATGATTCAGAGGAAAAATATCTCTGAACCACGTGATATTTGAAGGGTCAATATTTTTGGCGTCAATTTATCGCAATCTGAATTTTGATTTGCAAAATCGAAATGGCGGATCCAATATGGCGAGCATTAAATATTAAAAAAGGTTTGGATCTGGGATCACTGATTCCAAATCTGATCTTGCATTTTCAAGATACAGAATAAGGGATCCAATATGGCCGACCAACATTATCAAAAATGTGTAGAACTTAATCGGATTGTCGAAATTCACGTTTGTTGTGCCACATGGGATATATTCTATTTTCAATGTATCAACTTCAAAAACATAACTATGGATAAGCCGATAAAGTTCTGAATAGTTTTGATAATTATGGTAAGCCATATTGCATCTGGCATTTTGAATTTGGGAAATCCAATACATGATTTTAATTGTGCGACCATAAGTTCGCAAGCATCCCAGGGTGTCTAGCGAAATTCCGTTTACAAATTCCCGGCAAATTCCCGGATTTCCCGGATCAGAAATAACGTTTTTCCCGGTTTGTTCTTGTGATGTGTTTAGCTATTTGAGGATTGGGACTCTGACAATAGCTTAGCGCCCGGAAAGAGCATAATTTGAAATAAACAGTCACTTGTATTACAAAAATGAGGTATTTATTCATTCAAAAATAAAATTTAAAATCAGATAAGACTAACGTTTGGCTGGGCATCCACTGTTGCGCTTTTACGATATTCATGGGTCGAACTCGACACGTGGTATGGAGAATTGATACAGAAGACGAAACTCCTGTACATTACCTACGCCAAAAACAAGCAAGTTTCTTTTGAAAGTTAATAGTTCCAATCTTTCCGAACGCGGCGCTAATATTTCATGTGCAGCCTTTCCCAAGCCTGTTAACCATGCAATTTTCGACACATACGACACAAGCGCCATATACGTGAAGTAACTTAAACTTCCCGTGGTCTCGACTCGATTTTCGAAGTTGAAAACTTGAGTTTCTGCGCGTGCCCAAGATAACGATGTTCATTAGCTGTTATTTGCGCCTTCTTTTCAAAAAGACAAATTACGTTTTTCAAACTTTTCATTATATAAGAATAATTTTACACAGAAAATAAAGATTTGGAATTTATGGCAACAGAATTCCCGGATCGTTCAAAGAATTCCCGGATCTTACAAAGAATTCCCGGCATTTTCCCGTATTTTTCAAGGTTTTACAAAATTCCCGGCAAATTCCCGTATTTCCCGGATTTCCCGGTCGCTAGACACCCTGGCATCCCCAATCTTATCAAGAGTTTAAAATTTGTAATAATTTATGTTCGCCATGTTGAATCCGCGATTTTGAAATTGACAAGGGAGTATTCAACAAGTAAATCTTCACCGTCAATTTTCGCTTCTTTCACTTTTTCCCTCGAAATTTTCCTCATTTCCCTCTTCAACCATACTACTACTTGACACATTCATAATTAGAGTTTCACGGTTTTCCATTCGATCAGGCAATTTGTTTTTTACATGAATAAACGATTAACTGTGAATAAAAAAAATTATCATGAATACAAAAGCTAGCTTTACACTATTGAAAAATAAAAATTATTAAAAAAGAAGATTTTTCAAATATTAAATGCTCAGAATATTCGTTTTAATAAAAGGGGAACGTTTCATTGAATCATTTAAAAACTGAAAAATAACAAAAATTAAGTCTACATTTTTTCTTACACATTTATAAACTGACAAACGTGACATTAAACCATTTAAACAAATGATGATATCGACCACAGGCCAAGAATTGAGAACCTCGGAATGGACACTCAATTCGAGTGAAGGGCCTGTGAAATGAGATGTTCATTTACGATGTTTTCAAAAACGACGAGTTTGCTTTCCCTAAGTGACTCATAGTCTATTATCCTGGCTCTCTCCCTGTTAACTCAAGGCTGCCGGTAATGGCCATAGCAATTCACGTAAGCCGACAAGCACGCGCCCGGTCACGTACCGGACCATGTGCTTGCCCCATCAACAAGTTCTCGCCTCTGCTTGTCACGTCCGCCGTTTGCCTCTCTTTCTTTTCATGCGCGCTCTCTTTCCATCTTAAATTTCCTCTCCTCTCTTTCTAAACACTCTCCTTTTGCGCTCTGACAAACGGCCCGCGACTCCAGAGGATCTCAAGCTAATAATTGTACAAGGTTCACTCACTTATTAAAAATAACTGAAAAATAGGTAAAATCATTTTTAAGAAAAAAAAAGAGATTCAGATCCGAAAATAAATTAATGATTTTTTTAGGGAAAGGCCATGACATTAAGACTTAACGCTTGCTGAAATAAATTGATGGAACACATGCATTTACAATTAAATGCCCCCCGCCGCCTTGCTTATTAATTAATTTAGGGACGATATATGTGTATATGAATTTTCATATACACATATATCGACCACCTTATAAACATTTTTCTAACATTTTTATTCCTAGGTTTTGTTTTATTGTTTACAGGTGTACTATTGTCTTAAAAATTATTACATTACTCTTAGGTGACGGGACGATCATTCGGGTCACTGTAACTTGCAAATTAAAATATAAATATTGAAAGTAACAACAATTATAAACAAAAGGCCCGAATAGTCGTCCTAATGAAGATAGGAACTTCCCGTTTGCGGGGAAATAGAATTAAGGTAGTTGTAAGTTAACTTGCAAAATTTTGAAATTTTTCGATCACTGTTAATATTTTCAATGTTGTTATAAAGTTTTTAGGTAGCATATAGTTTAGGCATAGCATGGCCGCCGCCGCGCGAAGGCTCGAGTAGTCGGCAATTCTGGCTGTTCCCCACCGCTCGGCTGCGACTTCATTACGACTTCGCAGCCAATCGCCGGTCCCGCCGGCGCTCCCACCGCTCTCGAGACCTACGTGCCCGGGGAGCCGAGTAGAGTAGCGACTCGAGAGAGTCATTCGATTTTCGAAAACTCAAGAGGACAGTTGCTCCGGCTCTGCCCTCTTCCTACCTGGACCTCAGCGAATAAAATGTAATAAAGTCCACTTACTATTTACTTCGAGTCATTTTTACTTTGAAATAATTTCCTCATCAACGCGCGGCGGTATTTTCGTGATCTCTTCGGGTTCAACGTCGATCTCTCCAAGTGATATCCAATTTTTCTCGCGTCGTTACGTGTACATGGAAAGTGTCGTGCCCGTGAACAGTGCCGTCGGAAAACAATCTCCTCGCGCCTACGAAACCGGGAGTAAACAACTACCAGACGTGGCGGTCGGAAAATAAAGAAAAGGATAAATAAATAAAGAAATAAATCACAAATTAGACGTCGGTGCATTAAATTCGTCGGTGACGGTTTTCGTGTCGGAAAATAACGCGTTAAAAAAATAGTGATTCCGGTAAATTTTCGGGTGATTAAAAAAAAAATAAATAAATGAATACAGCATCGGTTCCGGGAATCGGCCTCCTACGGTAGTGAAACGCGTGTTAAGTGACCGAATCGTGAGTGGTGACAGGTGGCCAGTCAGCCCTTATCCGAGCAAACCAGTTGGCCTGTGCAAACGGGTCACTCAGCTCCGTAGAGGAATACCTCGCGGTATTCCGGAAGGTCGAGGCACACCGGGTCGCTGACGAAGAGTCCACGTGGGCCTTCGCAGGGGGACTTCGTCATCGGGTTCGTTTCGTGCGTGGGTTGTCATACGTAAAACACTTGATGACAGGGGGTGAAGCTCGCGCGCGATCTAACCGTCGGATTCGGCGCCGTCGGGCACGTCGAGCGATCGAAGCATCCCTTCCACTGGAGAAACGGGCGCGTCGTGTCCGGGAACGCGAGTTAGCTTGTGAACGTCGGGTCGCGGAACAAAGGGAGCAACGAGAAGCTGAGCGACGGGCTCGCCGATTAGCCGCGGAACAGGGACGGGCGCGTCAAAGAGAGCCGAACGAAGAGAGCTGCCGAGGCCGAACGAGTTCGTCAGGCCGGGGAATTAGAATGCGCACGTAACGCTAACGTCCAGCCTTACGATCCGGAGGCACCGGGTCTCATCCAAGCCGGGGCTTGGAATTTAGTAGGGAGACGCAGAGGAGGAGAAGGCACCCGCGATCCGCGACAGCGAAGGCCAGCCGCCGACCGAACCGTGCCCTTACGCGCAAAATTAACGTATTAAATCCGCCACCGTGTCCGCGAGCCTTGCGGGAGGCGCCAACCTGTGCACTACCTTCACCGGGGGAAATCGCCTCCTTACGAGTCCCGTCTGTTGCGGGGTCACCTCGTATCGCGGCGGAAGCCCGGGCCGTCTCTCCGACCGAACCAGAGACGGTTCCCTCCACTAGTCGGGTAGCGACTCCTCGCGCCGCTACTCCCGTATCAACGCCGGCGGTCGCCACTACTCCTCGCGCCGTCACTCAAGTCTCCACACCGGTGGTCGCCACTACTCCTCGCGGCACTACTCGCGGAGGTTGAACTTCAAGGGATAACCGCCCGCGATCCCTTCGTGAACTCGCGTCTCTAAAAGAAGAAAAAAAAGGTCATCGCCGGGCGAAGCCTCATCGGTCCCACCCCTTCCGGGTCGGTGAGCTCGTTCGTGGACCACCCACAGACTTAGGCTACGGACCATCACGTCTGGTCCATACACTCATGGACGGTTTGACGGCGTGGCGCAAGTTAATGCGAGGGGATATCAAGCGGGTGTACCTCCCCCCCCCCTCCACTAGCCAACGTAACTTGCCGCAGGGGATGAGCGGACTGGATAGTTATTTGTCCGCACCACCGCCACCGAATCCAGCTACGTGACCCCCTCCTCGTCAATAGGATCGGGTCCCGGTCGAACAGTTCGTCGCTCTCTTCACTCCCCCCCCCCCCATTCATCCTTCCTCTCTCGTGTCACCTCAACGTACGACACACATACCGAGCACCTCCACCACGGTACCTACTTCATCCCTATATCCTATACCCTCTTCCTTCCTCCCCCCCCCACATTTACAAATACCGGGGTAGATATCAATTATGAAGCAAAAAGTAATTGAGAATGAGAGGCAAGAAATTTTAATACCTCAACATCGTCTTCCTTTGCAATGTTCTCTTGTACGCGTTTAAATCTATCAAAGCTTGGAAGCAATGCAACAATATTTCGTGCAGTACTACTAAGTGCACTATTAATGTGAGCATCGTTAGTGAGCAATGCTGGGGATGATGATGTAGTAGGAGGAGTATCTACTATTGTTGGTTGTATAGTTAATTGAGTTGAATTCAAAGAGGCAGGACTTGGTGCAACATTCGTATATATGTATGAGTGTCAGAAAGCATCGACGATGGTTCAGTTGGAAACCCATTGAAAACGGCAGTGGTTTGTGTCACAGGATTAGTATATAATAAACCTTATGGACCTGAATTTAGATGTCCTGTGCATACGAATAAAATATTAAGCAATGCTGTAAATTAGCAGGAGAGAGAAAGCTTATAACAAAATTTTATTCGTACCTGTTTGCTGATTGGTAAATGAGTCTAAAATTCTTTGAATCTCGCTTAGAATTTGATGAAGAGGTCGAATATACTACAAGAAAAAAATGTGTTGCAATTAAAATTTCAGTAAAATATTTCAAATTTGTGTTCATATATCATATATTTTCACGAAAATAGTTTTCAACGAAAATGATGAATTTTCAATCAAGAACATTATTCTTCTACAAAAAAAGAACGAATTTTCAACAAAATAGTTACATTGGCAATAAAAGAGAGAAATCGTCAAATAAAATGTGGATTTTCAACTAAAATAATTAATCCTCAGCCAAAGAAAAAATCCATTTACAGTCAAATAGTTCAACATTTGAGCAAGATTTTTTTTTTCAACCAAAAAAATTGTCAACCAAGAAAGTTCATAAGATTGTAGATTTTTTATGAAAATAATTACACTTTTAACCAAACATTTTCATTTGTTGAACAAAAAATATTTCAAAAATGTATCCAAAGAGAGAAAAATTAAAATAAATTATGAATCTTCAAACAAAGAGAAATTCATTTTTAATAAAGTAGTTTAACCTTGATTCACATAGTACAATTTTCAATTCAAAATATAGCTTTAGAACTACAAATAGAATAGTTGAATTTTCGAAGAAAAAAAAATTAATATTGAACAAAAAATTTGACAGTTGATATTTCTACCGAAACAATTCTGATTTCTAATGAAAACACTTGTATTTTCAACAAAGAAAGATCTTTCAATCAAGACATTGTTAAATTTTTATAAAAATAATTACATTTCTAACCAAACAGTTGCATTTTTAACCAAAAAAGGTGTAAAAAATGTATCCAAAGAGAGAAAATTCAAAATAGATTATGAATCTTCAAACAAACAAAAATCCATTTTTAATAAAGTAACTCAACATTGAATCATGTAGTATAATTCTGAATTTAAAATGAAACTTTTGAAACCAAGAATGAAATAGTGAAATTTCCGAATGAAAAAATTAATTTTCAATAAAAAATGTAATAGCTGATATTTCTACCAAATTTTTTTTTAATTTTAGATCAAAAGCACCTGCACTTTTAACCAAAGAAAAGGAACTTTTCACAAAACGAGTTTAATTTTCAACCAAGACAACAATTTGTCAACAAAGATAAAATGAAACTTTCAACCAAATTGTTGAATTTTCCAGGAAACAGTTCATTTTTAAGCCAATGGTCAAGTTTTGTTCCTAAATAGTTAAATTTTCAGCCCAGAGAGAAGAATTTTCAACAAAACAGTGGAATATTCAACCAAAAAAGTTCATAAAATAGTTCGTTTTTATCAAAACGATTACATTTCTAACCAAACAGTTGCATTTCAAGTCAAAAAGGGGAAAAATGTTGAATATTCAACACAAAAAATCAGTTCCTAATAAAGTAGTTCAACATTGAATCATATAGCGTAACTTTCAATTTGAAAAGATACTTTTGACTCCAAAAATGAAATTGTTCATTTTTCGAAAAAAAATATCTTTCATTTTTCTACAAACATAGTTGAAGTTCCAACCTAAAATGGCGAATTGAAACAAAAACAGTGGAATTTTCATCATTTAAGAAATGTAATCAGCCGGAAATCAGTAAAACCTCGGTTAAGATATACAAACTGTACTATAAAACGCGGACTCCAAAACTTGAAATTTTCCTTATTCTTCTCTCCTTCAAAGATAAACTTCAAATGCGAAGTGATGACTGAGAGGTACATTTTACATGACACTAATGAACTATCGACTAATGAAACTATAGGGGTCTTCAAAGGGAAAATTTATACCAGCAAACCTTTACGACTCAAGAATTACCGAGAACAAGCCGAGTGAAAATTTAGATGTAAGAAATCAAGTACAACGGACGGATAGGTTACTGTTTCTCAGGCTAATCGTAAGGTGGAGGTATTTGTCCCCAGACCTTTGGGATATGAAATCTGTTTCAAACACAGTAATATTTCGCCTAAGCCAGCCCAAAATTGACCTGGCCTATTCGGTTTAATAGAGTTAGTAATTCTACAAGAAATACTTCAATCTGAAAATATTATTTATCCCCGCCACCATTAATATATAAGATTTTTTAATGATCAAAAAGTTGGAAGATTCAAAATTATTTCATGAAAAAAAAACTTTGTATGCAATTTTTAAAAAAGTTGAAAATACGGGAAAAAGTAAATGGCTAAATTTGACATTTTGTCGTGCATCATTTAAACTCTGCACGCATTTTTCCTTGAATTCAATAAATATCACAACTTACAATACCCGTGTTTATTATATTCCTTGCACATGCTGCAATGTGAAATACTAGAATTCACTGAATTCCTGGAAAAATGCGTTCAGAGTTTATTTATGCACGAACAAATAGTATATATAGCCATTTACTTTTTTAAGCGAATTAACTTTTTTCTCTAAGTCATCATGATAAACGATGAATAATAATCGCAATAATCACTGTTAATATAAACTACACGATGTTTGGATAACGAGATGATACGAAAAACTATTTGTTCCAGCGCGTTAACACGAAATATATTCATTTGTGTAAACAAGGAATAACATTATTTTCCACGTATTCTTATGCTATAATTATATACTTTTTAGAAATTTTACTAAATAAATTTAAGTCTTTTTACCATTCACATTTTCATGAAAAATACATATTTGGAAAATATTTTCTTCTATCTGCTAGGTCAAAGTTTCTGAGAGAGCCTGGAATTATACGCCTACCTGCCAAATTAATATTTTCATGCTGCGAGGCAATCTTTACAAGTAATACGTTACAGATATTGCATTCCATCAAATGGGAGTAATCTCCAAACTACGTGTTACTTAAAGCTCATTACATTCGGAATGTTCCTTTTTTATTTTGAATTATTTCCTATCCATTTTTTTGAAATTCTGCACTAAATGAATATGACTTTATCTAACATTACGTTTAGTAAAATGTAATAGAGACAATAAGAACAAAATCATCGACTGAATACAAAAATACTCCGTAATTAATGTTACTTGAAGCTGCTTAAAGCCATATGTTTTACTATGCCAACAATACAATTCTTACCATTTATTTACCATTCAATACTATGTATTTACATTTGAAAAGTTGCTCTATTTTAAGAACGTTTGATACTTTTTCCATGTAATAGAGGATTTATACTAAATTTTCACTCACGTTTTACCCAATTTCTGGTATCCAGGAGTTGAATTTATCAGAATATCCCATCTACTTGACGAGTAATTGTTTTTTTGGAACCGTTTACCTTACCACGTATCACTGGCTCAATTATAAATCCTGTCTCATTAATATCAGTATCTTCATTCACTCCCGATAGTTCTCTCTCGTAAAAAACTACGTCTATATCCTCACCAGCCAGATCTTGTAACTCGTAAACATATGGGATTTGTCTACGATGCGTTATTACTCGCTTTATCTTAAAAATCTCTTCTGTCCCTGCAGCTTCATAACCTTTCGTAAATACACATTTCTCCCAACTCATTCGTACATAATCACCGACCTTATGTTTAGGCTTTTTACCATGCAAGGCTTGTCTACCGTACTTTCTTTGAATATTTAACGTGCGTGTGCTGTATTTTACAAAGTCACCTCCGATGGTCGCATTCCTATACTGGAATGTCGCCCATTATTATAGCTCTGTGCAAGTTGTTGTAAAACATCAATGTAACGATGAGTATTACTATGAATCAAATAGCGCTACAAACGTTCTTTCAGTGTGCGATTGAATTATTCGACTACAGCAGCCTCAATATTTGGATCATGTCGAGTACGAAATCTTATCCCCTGTCTTGATGAAAAATCTTTAACACTACTACAATATTGTTTCCATAATGCTTTTTTACAAATTGGATATACGCTTCGAAAATGTCTCAAAATGTTTCTCGCTGCTGCCAAGTACATCGGTGTAATAGAAACCCTCCATCTACTACGTAACAGTAAGAATCGTCCAAACAGAGGTCCTTCAATTTTGTCCATTCAAACATTTTGTACAGAGCAGCCTTTGCAGTTTATCTCATTCCATTGTTATCGAATAAATACAGGGCATAAGGAGAAAGCTCGTATTCTAAATATTTTGCAAGCTCTTCATCAGTTCGCTTTATAATAGATATTCTGTGACATAGCAGAGGTGGGTCAAACGGTATAAATGTTCCATCTACTTTTTTTGAAGAGTTAATAGTGTCGAAGGAAATCAACTTATCTAAACGCTTTAGTTTTACTCCATGGAATTTTTTTCCTACCACGTTCTACATAGCAGTAATACTAACTTTGTATGCATTGAAGCTGTTGACTTCTTCATTACAAACGATGGCTGTGGCAATTGACATTATTTCTTTGCATTCTGGAAAAAGTGGATGCAACTGGAAAAATTAATAAACTTTTGAACAGTCTTGGTCATCTCTTTGGATACGATTTTCTCCAGCATCTACATGTTGTTCTGAAGAAGTAAACGATACACCAGCATATTCCTCAATCGAATCACAGTCAGCGCTTACTCCTGGCATTGAAAGAATCCATTTATTCGAGACACTGTCCTTCATCCCTCTTCCGTGCGTCAATCCGCCAATACTTTTCAACGTTTTCATTAAAGTTGTTTCAATTACCATGTCTGGTCGCAAATTTCCCTTCGTCTATAAACTCTCTGTACTCTGTGACGTCCATCTTCTGTTCAAGACTCAACATATCTTGCAGATACAGTTGACTTGATTTTGCGCAGGGTAGATGACGAGCAGCATGAAACTTAGGAATCATGTTTCCTACACATTGTTATTGCAAATTCCAATTTCCGGTTCTTTCTGCTTCAATGAATCTTCTTACTGTCGTGAAAATTTCGAAATACTGGATCCACAATTTAAATGTGGAACTGTTATCTGCTAAAACAGCGAGTTCGCTGACTAATTTTGCGGAAGTTGCTTTCAAGACGGTATCATTCTTTTTGATGGAAAATGAAATGTACTTTTCTCAAAGTTTCTGAGTGAATCATGGACATGGGAGATGTCTTGGGATGAAATTTCGAATCTGGAAAGCAAAATTTGAGCTAAAGCTAAGTAAATCAAAGAATTTTCTCGCATGGCCCGCCAGTACGAGTGTCCAGTCAACATTTTGTCAACGGTTCCTGGTGCGTATATGAGACACAATACTTCTCTTAGGCCACTTCGGCCGTAATGACTCAGATACGACTAAGAAAATACATCAATAGGCGAAAACCTCCGAGTCTCACAACAATTCTTGACAGTAGTGGATCTTCTTTCAATGCTGCAGTTATGTCTTTTGCTTTCATATACAGAGGGTGGTTAACGGAAAGGAAAGTCGTTTTCCGGCCGATGTCTTCATCCTATTCGGCTGTTGACCACAAAATTGTTAGTATTGTGTCATAATTTCTAGGAGGTTTATTCACGAATGGAAGGTACAAAACCCGCGAACGCTCGAAAGGCTCTTTTTCTGTTAGCTTTTGCATAAACCTATTCCAGCCAGGAACTCTTGGAACATTCAAGAATTTTTCACATATCCACAGCAAGTCAGTAGGTGATGGTGTCGGAATACATTCTTGAGAAGGAATTAAATTCTGTAGGTCAATCATGACAAAGTCTTTTAATCCACTTCCGTCCGATTTTCTAAAATGTTGTATTGGATATTTCTGCTATGTCCTTAGATGTTGGTAGTGATTTCAATTCTGGTATAGGTTTCAATACGCCAAAGGCTGAGGCAGGCATAATGCATTGTACAATACTTATAATATGAATGGTATTATATCCATCCGTGGTTATCGAATTAACATGCGAATTGTCATCGCATAACTGAGTGGAAGTACCCTCTGCTATGTTCACTTCCTCAGCAAATAATGAAGACGTTTTGAAGTTGACTGCATCGCGATATGAAGAACATAACCCTAGATTGGATAAAAAATTCAGAATATTTTTGGACTCAAATTTCCTATGCAAAATCACTTTGATGCCCAACTGTCATGGGGAAATGAATGATCGTGGCCTCACAGCTGTCATTATGGCATGGGCGATTGTTTCACTCATTTTTTCTAATACTGTCAAGTCACCTCTCCTTTTTTTCATGATGAGAGCTGTTAACGAAGACATGAATCTTTCTGGAATGATTGTCCTTACATCACTAGTGAATTCTGCACATGCTGGATACTCATCAGTTTAAAATTCCTTCGACTAGTATCTTCTAAAAGAATTTGTGCAGCCACCAAAACAATCCGTTGCTTTTCGCCAGCCACATTTGCACATTTTCCTTTGTAACACGATTCTGTTTAAATTCCGCGACCCGCATTCAGAAAGCAGATAACAGTTCCTTTACGTTGATTTCAGATTAAAATAATGTTATCTATGTATCTTTGCTTCAATTTTTGTTTCACAGTTTCTACGGACGGTACGTATTTTGAAGGTTTTGAAATTAAATGTTCAAGTATTCTGTTGAGAGAAAATTGGCAATCGTCACTTTTCTCCAGGATATTATATATATCTTCCATTGCACATTGTTTTTCATGAGGCAGTTTGTTTCTGCCTGCCTCAGAACGATTTGCGAAGAAAGTGGAACAGAATTTTTTATGGTACACCTTTACTAAATTGGAAACTTTATTTAATCGATTGATAACTTTTTTGTGCACTGTCAGTGTTAATTTCTTTTGCCCGATCTATAACGCTGTCTCTGAAAGAATGGTTTTGTACGTAGGGAATGGGTTGACGTTTATGAATTTCCTTTTCCTGGTCTAATTTCAAGTAAAAGCGTCGATAGTATTTAAGCAGAACAAGCATTTGTTTTCTTTGTTTCTTTCCTCAGTTGATCTTAAGCTTACTTTAGTTTTTTCTTCATTTTCCACATTTCCATTTTTTTCCTTTAAAGCTGCTCTAACACTACTTTCGCAGGTATAATGTTTTCTACAGCTAACGTGAAGCAGAACGTTTTTTAAACTCACTAGCTTATTCCACAAACCATTATCTCTACGATCGCTAACATTTTTTATAGTTTTTTATCGATGAGAATGTGCCCGCGAGGCGGGCAGATTTTTTATTTTTCAAAAATCTCAACCATATATTTTTCGTTTGTATCCATTTTTATAAACAAATACGGATAATTGTTGTAGCTTTGGTGTTTAAACGTGCTTCCAAAACTAGATATAAAACAAGAACTTTGACTCTTGGAATTTTTTTTTCATTCCAATCATTTGTTAACTATGGCCTTCTAGAAAATTAATTCTAAAATAACACAGCTCCACAAAAAATCGAGAAAATTACCCCTGGAGTCTGAGTATGTCTGTAATATGTTTTCGGGGTCGCTGAATCCAAATTCGGAGTCCGTTTAACCCCAGCACGTCCGGATTTTTCATAACCTTGAAAAATAGCCCCCCCCCCCCCCATACCCGGAGACCCAAAAGTTCTGGGTGCTTTATTAAATTGAGGTTCCCTTGCCTCTCACTCATTCAGGTGCTTTTTGAAAGTGTGTTCCCCTTGCCTCACAGGAATAGAAAAAATAAAATAACAAGAAAATAATTTGACTATATGTAAAAGAACGATTAAATTATAAAAAATGAAACTCAATGAAGATACTACCTTTACTTATCTTCCTTAGACCTTTTATGGTAACATACTTGTTTAGTTCCAAAAGATCTACCGAGTGAATGCCGTTTATGATTTTTGTCTGTATCTTTTTTCAAACCCGAGTGTCCGCCATACAAAAGAAACAGTCTTCTTTAGACTCAGACATGCTCCATGAAGCAGGGGTAGTGTACTTCAACTGTGATAAGTTTTTAGCATTGTGACAATCAACATTTTATAACATCTTATAACATCCTACGATCACGTACTACCGCCGTGTTTTCACCTCTTTCGAAAATATTGCGACAGGCCAAGGCACGTACACCAGTGTCTGTCTCTCTCTTTCCCACGCGCGCACCCTCCCTCCTGTCAACACTATCTCTTTCTCTACTCTCGTCTTTCTCTCTCTCTCTCAGGCACACTGGTCGGAGCCGGGAAGCTTAACCAGCACATGGAACCAACAATATCTTAAATAAATTTACCTCTCAAATATTCAAACAACGCCCACAAATTAGAGTTTTATATAAGCATGAAGTTACATGATATCATTTGAAAATAAGGACCTACTAGCTCACAGGAAAGAATGAATATTAAATAAAAACTGATACGTTCCCGGGTTTTTGGTGGCCCCGAAAGGGTCCGTTGATTTAATTATAAGATGATGATAATATTGTGATTCTCTCCCTTGAGGCGGAATTTTTCTTTCTCGTAGAGGATCCAGGTGGACGTGTCGGAGGCGGGAGGAAGGTCCTCTTTTCCTTGACTTGGAGAAACAACTTCCGCGGGTTTCCTCCTTCCATGAGTTCTTTAGGGCTTCTGTCCCCTCATGCGGTGTAAGAACCACTGCAATACCCAAGACCTAGCACTCGGGTCGCGGAAGAAGGTCCGTCGTTCCAAGTTCGCGGGATATGCGAGCCCGCTTGGTGCCGTTCTTCGCAAGTGCTTGGTATTGACTGCTTCATGCGGGTTGAATTGCTGAAGTTTCTTGTAGAAGTCCTCGTTGGGGCACGTTCCGGCCGTCTGCGGCCGGCGGATGCCGAGCTTCATGGTCCTGATAAGGAAACGGTACCTGTCCCGTAACTTCCTTCTCTCAACTTTCACTGGGCCCTCTCGACGGAATATTACCTCGGCTAGCGGCTTCCGGTTTGCTGGATTTCGCCCGTCCAGAGTAGGATCGGGGGGGGGGGGGGGGGAAAAAAAAACCCCCGCTCGAGAGGCAAGTTGATCACTAAGGATCTATCTTGGTCGGCTCTTACCGGAAAGAGGGTACGCGTGGCCGGGCCGAATTGTGACCGAACCGCTCGGCGGGCGTCTTCCTTGGGCTGATGGATCCCGGTGGTAAGGGGTAGGCAAATCGTCTACCTCTTCGGTTTTGTTGTCGTTTCCAGAACTCCCGGATTTTTCGTCGTTTCCAGAAACCCCGGCTCCTGGCAGGGACAAAGTGAGAGGCTCGGTGTTGTTCTTATGAGCTCGAAACTCGGCTTCACAGAGTCGTTGAATGGCCCAGGCCTTCTTTTGTTTTGGGTTCAATTCCATCCGTGGTTCAGGCGTTTCAGGTGGATTGATCGAGTACCGAAGTACAAGATCGTATTGCGTTTAAGATGGAGTACAGAGACTCCCAAGAAGTTTCGGTTGGAAAATTGAAAGGATGCTACCCGAGGGTAATCGCATTCAATATCCTCCCTTGACTTTGATCGAGTACCGAAGTACAAGATGGCACTGCGTTCAAACAAAAAAAAAACAAATATAAACAAACAATTTCAATAGATAAAGCCCTGAAAAGAGCAGTTTTACTTGTACGTTAATATCCACCTCAGTCCTAAAAAGGACTGGAGGAGTTTCAAATTGATTGCTCTGAAAGAGCCATAGCAGGTGTGACGATAATTAGGTGACACGTCCAGTTGAAAATGTATCTCTCATCATTGGTTCAAAACTTCCTAGGCAGATAGAGGGTGTGCGCGAATCGATCTTTGCTGAGTGCCGTGAGAGGACCGAGTGATGATTGTGGCTGGGACGTGCTCCTTCATGCACGAGAGCCGTGGGCGCGCGCCACAGCTCCTCTCAGCTCCGCGCGAAATTCGTGAGTTTGCCCCACTTCGTCGGTTCGGACCAAAAT
Source organism: Andricus quercusramuli (assembly GCA_932178445.1). Lineage (NCBI taxonomy): Eukaryota > Metazoa > Arthropoda > Insecta > Hymenoptera > Cynipidae > Andricus > Andricus quercusramuli. Next base: position 68,580 of record CAKNXH010062079.1, read on the forward strand.
CATCATTGCGGTTTCTGACCCACTGCCAGCTAGCTGCTCTATGCTTTCTCTCTGCGTTACATGATTTTTAACTGATTTGAAATTTAATATTTATTGCTAATTTTACATAAAAACATTAATATTGTTTTCTTTATTCCTATACACGTCCTAATTAATCGAATTTTTATCGTCGCACAGAATTAGATTATAATTTCAATAGGGATACTATTAATATAGAGTAAAGGAATTTAATAATACTAATGTATCCATATAATACATTATTATATAATATTATTGTCGATA